>JAJLTW010000012.1:0-152540 GCA_030564125.1 Myxozyma lipomycoides
GAAAGCCAGTCTCGTCAAAGTTATACAGGTCCGCGACTTGAATCCCGTACTTGGCCCTCATGCTTGCTACAAGCAGAAACCACGCGTTTATTTTATCCAGATCTTTGCAGTAGGCTCTCTGGTAGTCGTAAGCACGATTAAAACGCGTCTTGAATTCTGGTTGTCTCTTGACAAATTTGGAGGCCCACCGTCCTCCGACGCGTTCTCGCGTCGCGTTCCGCTAATAGGACATTGGCCATATCTTCCACATCAACGAGCCCGGGTAGAAATCCTCGCGCATCCAGGTCCAGGATGTATTTAAGAAGAAAATTCATCTCTAGGTCCGTCAGCTTCATGCAATTCGGACGGCAATCTTGTCGAGAGGCTATGCGCTTAACTCGGTGACCGAGGGTTATTTTTAAAGCCTCACAGATTCTGGCAGCTTTTGAAATGCTTAATTTTTTATCTCATTTGATAGCTTAAAAAGCCAATAATATATAGCTTTCAAATGACAATGATTCCATTTTGGTTGGCAGAGCAATGATGCTTTAAGTAGGGGAGGTGTAGATTGTAGTGAAAGCTGCCCGCTTGGCTCGGTATACAACCACGTTCGCTATGTACTGCGTTGATAATGCCTGTCTAAGCAGATGATGGCTGCGTCCAAACTCCCAACTCATCGCGCGCAGCCATCGGTCATGGAAACGACAAACCCGACGTTATTGCACAATACATCACCACGACAGATCTTTGTTTATTATTTTTTTGGTTTCGACATATATATATATATATATATATATATATATATATACCTATTGGGTTTTTATTGGCACATGCTTATGCAATGAGGGCTGAAGTTGCGCGGCGGTCGCTGGACGCACCTGAGTCTCCGCTCGTGCCGGACATTCAATATCCATCACACCCCGAAAAGCCGAGCTTCCTGACTTTGATAACACAGCCGCCGATATTGTCAGTTTTGTGTCAATGTATAAACGTGGTTGACCTTCAGCACCTGCGGTTGCTGTGCTCAGTGTCTAAACACGTTCTTGACGCGTCGCCGATGTATTATAGCTACTTGTCGGGTCTCACAATACGGTGTAAAGAAGCCACCTATACGTGCTCCGACGAGACCGGGTGGTGTATTAAGTGTCAGCAAATATTATGCAGGGTACAATATTTTGATTTTTTTTTATTGTAATCCCCATGTTAATGGTTTAGAATTGCGCTTCAGTGCCTACTTTCGCAACACCGAAACGGTCACGAGGAGTATGTGATAGCTGTCGGCCTAAAGTAGTCCGTGGACAATGCCAATGTGCTACTTCCCAACGTAAGGTCCTACCTTTTTACAGATATCTAATGTCAATACTAATAGTTGTAGGATGGATATGTAGCGCATGTCATTTGAAAGAACTAGCGGCCGATAGGGACCATGACTGGATCTACGGCACGTCGAAGCATTGCGAACTATGTCTCATGCCAATACAACCACCAAAGAACCCGGCGACTACCACTCTAGCTACGTCGTTGCCACATACGTGTTTTGTAGCTTATACAGGGCTACTGAGGCCGAGTGGAAGCGACTTGTGTAGTTGGTGCGGGAACTGGATGCATGATTCGTTTCATTTTATTTTGTAATCTTACATGGCGGAGGGGTTTTTCTTTTTGGTTGATTCTTGTTGGGTATTATAGCAGGATTGTGTACACGATTTTATACAATGTTTTCAATTTCAACTTTCTAACGGATGGAGTATTGGTGATATATGCTTTGTTTAGATTCGGCTGCGTTATATAGTGTTGATGTACTAATATTGATAGACTAATCAAGAAATATGGAATATTATATTGAAATGTGTGTGTATGATACAACTATGACGAACTCTGTGTCGCTCTTGGCTTCTTTTTTGCCGCTTCCGCTTCTTTCTCGGACTCAATATCGTTCACATACTTCTCAACGCTATCGAAATCCAGCATTTCGATTGACTTTCCTGGGGCCATAATGGCAATTTCGATATTCCGCGCACCGGTCTGAACAACTTCTAACAAACTCTTAATCGCAAGTCTAACTGTCTCCTCTCTGTCCATATCTTCCTTGTAATTCTTCTCCAAGAATTCACGTACAGTCTTGCTACTCCGTCCAATCGCGTTCGCCTTCCATGCAGAATAAATTCCAGACGGCTCTGTCTGGTACAGTCGTGGAGTAGTATCATTTGGATCAAATCCGATCACAATAGTTGCAATACCAAACGGTCTGACACCGCCCGACTGAGTGTATCGCTGCTGAACTCCTGCAATGTGCTTTGTAAGGTACTCGATCGTGACAGGGTCCTCGACCGTCAATCTATGCGATTGAGCTTCGACTCTGGCCTTGTCGATCAATACTCTCGCATCAGCGTTCAAGCCTGCAAATGCTAAGCACACATGATGATCGATTAGTGCGATCTTAGAAGGCGTGATCCGGATGTCTTGCAACTTCATAGCCGTGCGCTTCTCGCAGCCCAATACAACCACGTCAGCTCCTTTGACACCAACAGCACAAGTTCCACGCTTCACTGCTTCGTCGGCATATTCAACCTCTAAATCGTTAGATGTATACATTTTAACCTAACCATGATTCATGCTTACGGAAAACGTGTCCGTCGGGACTGAATCGTTAACATCCATCTCCAAACTAATTGATCTCGAGCGTTCAAAACATCACACGATCATCGTATTCAAACTTACCTGAAAACTGATAGCGCTCTATCGTATCCACTCATTGTATAAATATTCTGCACAAATACAGAACAAGGTGCAGCAATTGCAGGTCAAACTGGGTTCGATCTGACGGTGTTTCTCGTCAGCCAAAGAACCATCGAGCACAATACTGAGGCGGGTGCGGGCCAGGGTAGGGTCCGCATTTTGGAACGGACTCGCTCCGAGTCGCGGGGCACTCTCGAAATCCCACCAGAAAAAAAAAATTGGTCAACAGTTCCAGAGGAGAATAGTGCTAACAACGTTCAAAGTAGTTCGAAATTAAGAAATGGCGACAGTTAGACAGTCGCTGCGCCTACTGCGAGTAACGACAACCCGCGTTGCTGCTCGTAGAGTGGGTGCGACCGCTTCGTTGCGGTTTTCTCGAGCTTACTCCGCGCCGGGCACGCAGGCCGTGAAGCTCACTTCGGAGATGTACCCTGAGATTCAGCGGGATTCTAGATTTGGTAGACTTACAGACGGAGACATTGCTTACTTTAATTCCGTTTTGTCGCCAGGCTCAGTGGTGAGTGCCGAGGACGACGATGTGTCGGGATACAATATCGACTCTATGCGGAAGTACCGAGGACAAGCTAGCCTGGTATTGAAACCACGCACTACAGAAGAAGTGTCATTGATTATGAAGCGATGTGGAGAGAGAAAGCTTGCTGTGGTGCCACAGGGCGGTAACACAGGTCTAGTCGGTGGTAGTGTGCCGGTTTTTGATGAGATTGTAATTTCGTTGGCGTTGATGAACAAGATTCGTTCATTCGATGAGGTTTCTGGAATTTTGGTCGCTGATTCAGGATGTATTCTAGAGGCTACAGATAATTTTTTGGCTGAGCGGGAGTATATTTTCCCACTTGATTTAGGTGCTAAGGGGTCGTGCCATATAGGTGGTAATGTGGCTACCAATGCTGGTGGTCTGCGATTGTTGAGATATGGAAGTTTGCATGGAAGCGTGCTTGGTCTTGAAGCAGTGTTGGCCGACGGCACAATTGTTAATGGTTTGGGTAAATTGAGAAAGGATAATACTGGATACGACTTGAAGCAGCTTTTCATTGGATCCGAGGGCACATTAGGAGTCATTACTGGTATTTCGATTCTGTGCCCTCGTCGGTCTAAGGTTGTAAATGTAGCATTCTTCGGGTTGGAGTCTTACGAAAAAGTGCAAAAGGCATTCGTCAAGGCCAAAGGCGATCTTTCTGAAATTTTGTCAGCGTTCGAATTTATGGACCGGGAGTCGCAGAATCAAGTTGCCAAATTCAGTGAATCTAGAAGACCGCTTGATGAGCAACATAATTTTTATGTGCTGGTTGAAACGTCTGGATCGAATGCTGCTCACGACGAAGAGAAGTTGCAAGCTTACCTTGAGGGTCTGATGGAAGAAGATATTGTTGAAGATGGTGTTTTAGCTCAGGATGAGACCCAGCTCAAGAACTTGTGGACATGGCGCGAAGGTATTCCCGAGTCTTTGGGCAAGTCTGGCGGTGTATACAAGTACGATGTTTCGATCCCACTTGATGAACTGTACCAGTTGGTGGAAGATACCCGGACCGAATTGACCAACAAGGGCTATGAAATTGGCACTGAGGACTCTAACATTGTTAATGTGGTGGGATACGGACACTTGGGAGACGGAAACTTGCACTTGAATGTGGCTGTCAAGACATATGACAAGAAGATTGAAAAGGTACTCGAGCCATGGGTGTACGAATGGATTGAGAAGCGCCAAGGCTCGATTTCGGCAGAGCATGGCCTTGGATTTGCGAAGAAACCGTATTTGAAATATAGCAAGGATCAGAGCATGATTACGCTCATGAAGAACCTCAAGCAGGTTTATGATCCGGTAAGAAGTATAACTATTGTTGTTGCGAGGAATGTGCTCTAACCATTTAGAACGGAATTATGAACCCTTATAAGTACATTTAAAGAAGATAGAAGAATGTAGACTGTTGAATAAACAATAGTCCAAAGTTTACATGGATGGCTGAAATGATTGTGACTTGAAAACGTGGACGAATGAGACAAGAGGGCGGATTGGTAACAATCAAGTCAACTATTACCATTGGTAAAACATTAGACCACGCAATGCTGTTGGTGACGAGCTTTAGTTATTTTTTTTTTTGTAGAATGTGCCCAGAGGTCGTCCAAGACCTTACCCAAGAACTGGTTCATGTGATGGTGACCATTTGTACACACGGAATGATGTTGTCGTCCAAAAGGGGCATAGTTATTGCACGCAACTCTGACAATACACTTTGATCAAACCCAATCGGGCATCTACAGAACTCAAATAAATTCTCCGGGAACACTAAACGGACTTGACGGAAGAAAAAAAGCGCATTAACTTATTGTCCCGACGTCATTGCATTGTTGTGCCCGTTGTCATTTTTACTATCTCGATATCGGATTCGAATCGAATATTATATTATTAGGGTCGTTCTTGATTAGGATGGACGTGCAGACCCAAATGACCCGTTTGGGACGACGCGTCAGTCCCACGCGTCATCCCAAACGGGTCACTTGCCAACTACAGGCAGTGAGTAAGTCGACAAGAACTCAACATAGTTATGCATGTACAATGACCAAAATACCACATGCAAGGGTGACGGGATGTGCGTGATACAATGAACGAATGAATGAAATCACTGCAGCGAATTATCATGGTCATGGCGTCGACTGGAATGTGGCTCGCTCCTCCGCGTGCGCCATTCATACAGACGACTTGGCTCACTCGAATTTTTCATACGGTCTTTTTCTTTTGGGACGCTCGCTTGGCACTGCAATTAGATTGCTGGGGCCCGTCGTCGTCGTCGTCCGTTTTGGCGTGGACTGTCGGAGATATTTGTTGTGCACAGTGGCTAGTTGTTGCCGCGACAACCGGCGCCACAGCGTGCTACTGTGAAGTCTGCTGCAAAGTAATCGAGGTTCAGTCACATCCGGCTGAGTAGATAGAACAAGTGTAATCAATATCTTATTTAACAATAGATGCTGTCTACAATCATGGATGTGCAATTGCCCTCGTTTATGAACTAATTTAGCCCATTGTTGTTGTGCAGGTCGACGCGCCACGCCCGAGCGCGCGCGCGCCTCAACCGAATCCGTCCGCCAACCACGTCGTCGCGCCAGAGCCGGCTCACGATCTTCTCAGGCCTTTTCTCGCTCACGCTCGTTCGTCAACCACCTCTTGCAGGCCCTACTTACGGGATCGATCCTGTCTGCCACTCAGTCAGCTCATCAAGGCTCTTCAGAGCTTGCACGACTGCTTCTGTTTCGACGCGTCGCGTCCTGCGTGTTCACTCCTTCCGCGTAGGATCCAGCTTCCGTCTGTCGCTCCTTTTATTTCTATTGTTGTTTTTTCGGTTCCTTCCTTTGCTGTTGTAATTTCTAATCCTCAGAGAGTTCAGAACAATCAGAATAGTTTAGATTCAATTGCTTCACCAAAACTTATTGCGAATTATTCAGATGAAGTTCTCGTCGGTTGCCGTGCTCGCAATCACCTTGCTCGGGCTCGTCGGGCGCGTCGACGCGGCCTCACATCGTCACCATCGTCACAGACGTGCTGCGATTCCGGTGCCTGAGATTTTGGAAGAAAGAGATGGCTTGTCAGACGGTTGCTACACTTACGTCACGTCCTGGTTGGTGGATTATGGTAAGTAGAGCCAACGCCAATGTGGGCTATTGTACCAGATATTAATGTATAGTGCCTCCTACGACAACATCTGCTATCAAGCCGACCTCAACTCACTATACCTCAACTCAATATCAGTATGTTTATGTGACTGTTTACCCAACTTCGTTATCGTCGTCTTCTGTGGTCTCAACGGCAACTCATGGTCACAATAAGACCATGACTACAACCACGTCAGTTTCAAAGACCTCAACTACAACTGTAGTTAAGATGACGACTGTGTTATATACACCCACAAACACGTCGATTTCTATCACTACGACGACTCCTACCACTACGTCGACTCCAACTACCAGTTCGATTCCAACTACTACGTCGACTCCAACCACCGCTTCGAGTTCAAGCATCATTTCGACTTCCAGTCCCAGCACCACTTTGGCGCCGACTACCTCGACTATCTCTACTGCAAGTACTGGCACGACTTCGACTACTACTACTTTCTCTACTGTGACTATTTACTTTACTGTTACTCCGTCGTACTCTACTGCCTATGCTACCACCTACCTTACACCAGGAACCTACAGCTTTGGATCCCATGTCGTGACTACAGTAACCGAGAATGAGAATTTGGTGTACCCTTGTAGCACAGTCACTGAAATTCCCGACCTGTCCAGATTGTTCAGTGCTGCGCTTGCTACCCCTACTCCAACTACTACCACGCTCGAGCAAACATACTACACAACCGTTGAATGCACTCCCGGTGTTTACACTTTTGGTGATGTTGTAACTACTGTCACGGCGACTACTGCTATTGCGTTGCCCACTGAAATTCCCACCAAGAAGGCTAAGCGTGATGAAATTGTCCTTGCAATAGACGAGACTGAACTCAAGGTTGAGGAAACCAAGGTCAAGGAAGTCGTCAACAAGAACAAATTTGCAATTACCTACTCCCCTTATTCTGAGAATGGTGAATGCAAGTCATTATCTGAAATTGCATCCGACTTGGAGACAATCGCGTCGAAGGGCTTCACTGACGTCCGTTTATACGCCATCGACTGCAACGTACCTAGCGTCATCACAAACACCGACTTGAAACTTATCCTCGGTGTTTTCGTGACTGAAGATGGTATAAACTCGGAAGTGACGACCCAGCTTGAACAAATCATCGAGTTTGGACGCTGGGAGCTTGTTGATATGGTTGTTGTCGGTAACGAAGCAGTCTTCAACAACTACTGCACCGCTGACGAACTAGCTGGCTTGCTTACTACTTTTCGTGAGAAGTTGAGAAGTGCTGGATATGAGGGTCCTGTCACCACTGCCGAGCCACTTTTAATTTACCAGGAGACAGCCAACTTGTGTGAAGTTGTGGATGTAGTTGGAATCAATGTCCAGCCATTTTTTGAATATACTGTCGAGGCATCAAACTCTGGTGAGTTTGTAAAGTCGCAGCTTGCTCAAGCCGAGAATCTTTGCCACAAGCAAGCTTATGTTTTGGAAACTGGCTGGCCATCTGAGGGCGAGGCTAACGGTGTCGCAATTCCAGGAATTGAAATGCAGAAGGCTGCGATCAAGAGTATTCGTGACGTTACCAATGGTGAGCGAATCACATTTAGTTCGTTTACAAACGATGAATGGAAGCAACCAGGAGAATTTAACGTTGAACAACGATTTGGCGTAGTTCAGTTATTTTAAACTTTTGATTTCTTTGAGGAGTTTTGAATGATTTTATTTATTGTTCACTCGTTCTTTTTACTATCTTGTATACCTAGGGAAAAAAATTCTCTCCGTCTATGTTTCTGATGTGCCTTATGAAGCTTCGACTATCTATTAAAATGTGTTTGATGTGTGTATTGATTCTTCTGTGGTTTGAATGCTTTTTATGTCATTTTTTTCTTTATAATTTTTAGTCAATCTTGTTGCCCTATTCGAGGGAGTTTACAACCTGTACTATTAACTGTAATTTTAGCCTTTTTTTGTTTTTTGATTAAACTGATTAGTTATTATATTATACAATTAGGTACATAAACACCACATCAAGGCCTTTTTAACAGCAAGTATAGATACCACATACCAGCAACACTCCCTACACTCCATATCAAACCTACAAATTCTTTGTACCACGTCCCTTGTCTTCCCAGCAAGACAATAAAAGCTTTATGCCGTGAAACTTGGGTATATACACCGATTGCTTTAACCACGATTGGTGGGTATTGTCGTGGCTTTCGGAAGTTTGATTTTTTATTAGCACCGATACCAAGTCCTGTCCCGGCTGCTTTTTCACGTCTTCCGCGCATCCAGTTATTATATGACACCACCACAAGAACAATGATCGTTAGAGCCAAAACCTTGGCGTAACTTCGAAATATATCGAATTGTGAAGGTAGTAAACAAAGTTTGGCTTGGTACTGCGGTCCATTATCTCCAGTCCATAGCGAAACCATTTCGAAAGCGGGATAATTCACACCCATTGCGATCGAGAACGATTTTACAGTATATTCGGTAGCTTGACCCGTTTGGTATGAATGCGTAACCTCACATGCATCGTGATCGTCGCCTGAAAATACTGCAACCGGCTTCAGTCGAGTTAGTATTTCCTCGGTAAGATTTTGATGAAGTACATTCTGATACTGATATCCCTTAACCAGAGTTAAAGCCTTATTCCTGGATTCTCGTTTCGGACCACAATCGGTGTCGGGAGCTCTAAAAAATGGAATGTGAGATAATATAATTTTGGGAAATTTTGCTTCTCCTTTTTCAGTAGCCATTGCCAACGACTCAAGTAAAGCTCTTGGTGGTCCGTATACCTCCTCTTCGTGATAATTCATCAACGAGTCAGTATCGAGTAACACAAATGTAAAGTTCCCGATATCAAGAGTTCGGGACGGTTCCCCGAAATAAGCCCTAAACCGTCGTAATGCATCGACGACAATAGTCTCACCAAGTCCAATATCATGATTCCCTGCGACCTCATAAAATGTTGGCTTTCCTTCAGACGGCGAAAATACTTTCTGAAATCGTTGATACTCTTCTAACCACATATCATGTTCCCATTCCCTTCCACCATCGAACAAATCACCCAGAAATATTGTTGCATCTGACTTGAGCCTTCGTTCAACATATGTCCACGCTCGATGCATATATGTGTCAACGTAAAATTCTGTAAGATGTAAAAGTGCCGACGGCCGCCCCGGATAAGTGTGATCATCAACCAATTGCGGATCAGCCACTAGCACAACGCGCGCCGGTTGTGCACCTTTCGGCCATTGTTCCCATTTATTCCACCGACAACTATCAACTGCATTTTGGAAAACCCATCGTTCGCCTCTTATAAGCGTATATATCCACAGCAATCTCAAAATACTAACAGGCGTGAGTATTGTGGTTAGGATCCGCGCCATAGGCGACACGGCACCGACTTGCCGTCGTCGTGGTCTCGCATGATACACCGATGGCGGATAAGATGCCTCGTATGTCGGCATCGCAAACAATCTATGTTTAGCTGATTATTGAATTGCGACTTGCTCTACAATCCTCGGTTGATTGAACATGCAACTGAGTCAGAGCGCGTTGGACCCTTAGCAAGCGCAGGGTAAGTTTCCTATCTAGGCACTTTGTTTACAACCGCCAAATTCGCATGAATTGATTTCGCTATATACATATTACTGTATGTTCAACTCGTCTAATCACTTTTCCGACTATATATCCACTCTTTATCTGCCATTTTGATAATACGATTCCAGAACCCGTATTGTAATTCCGGCATCACCGGCCTTATTCCCGCAAATGCCTTAACACTGGTCAATAATTTCCACTTTGCACCGCCGACATCGTATTTCCTATGCTCCAAGAACTTCGGATCAGCCGTAACAACATGCGAAAACGAAGCATATAGCTCTGCTAGATCTTCTACTTCCTCAGTCTTGTCGTAAGTCCAGTTATCGTGGATGTTGAGAAATAGTGTGGCTCCGGACATGCATGTGGGTACATCTAGATGCACAGTTACATTTGAAATTGACGCGTCTGGCATGCTATTTAGTAATAGCAATGCTTCACCACCTGGATAATTCAATCTTGAAATTGCCAGAAAACCAAATGATACTAGTAATGTGAGCGGATAGAGAAGAAGTAATCCAACGACTGTAATTTTGTAGATTATACTTTTGCTCATTCGCTTAAAACTATCATTAGCGCAATCTTGAGTTTGGCGCATCAAAAAAAAAAAAAAACTTACATCCACGATGCACCAATTGATGCAGTTAATGAGACCACCGGAACAATATATACAATGAATCGCCACTCCTTATGTGGTTGTAACGAGTACACGGCAACGAATACCATACATGGTACGAATAGCCTCCACGCGCGTCTATCAAATACCAACGCAAAAAACGAAAGCGGAAGTGCAGCTGGATTCAACATGAGTTTCGGAAGGTGATTGGTAAAGTATGTAAGGAATGGGTCAACTCCCCATTCTGCTGATTTGCCCAACACCGCGTTAAAATAGAATCCATATGCCTCTGGTAAAAGAGGGAATTGCCAAAAATAACTATCAATCGTGCCAGATAAGACCATTCCAATTATTAATCCTTCAAGCCCGGAAAGGATTATTTTGAATAACGAGAGTTGCTTTGTGATGAGGAGTGTAAGTGCAATAGGTGCTGTCAAAAGCACAATTTCAGATCTGAATACCACCGTCGTGAACGACAGCAACCCAAGAGCCCTCCTCGACCGCCCTGTTATTAAAAGGGCAAATGCAATTGTTGTTAATGGGAATGCAAACATGTTTGGTAGTGTTCGTGACGCGTAGTATATAACGTGAAATTGAGTGTACTGGAACAATCCAAAAAAAAATGACGTGCTTCTGTCGAATGATTTGTAAATACAATGACGGAAATATATCAGCGACCAGGAATTAATCAAACCTAGGATCGCTCGAGCTGAATGTGAGCACGGAACATTTGTGAAAAGTCAGTTGACCTACTTATTATTTGTAATTCGAACTTGGAATCTAAAGGAAGGAACTGAAATGGCTTCGTCAAAATAGATACCACAAAAGCGCCTATAAAAGTCCTGGGTACAACCCCAGGGAACTCAAAGTGATCATACTAACGTCGTTAGCCCAAATTTCTCATTAATTGTGATGACTTACCGAGTATAGATCAGTTCCGTGTATAAGCATATCATGGATGGCATGGAGGTTAAAGGACTCTTCGACTTTTGTAAACGGACTAAACCACAGGTGTCCCAGTACCGAAGCCACAAGAAATACGTCTAAAAAGTCCATCTCTGTTCTAATTGTCTGTATATATCTCCTGTTGCAGGTTGTGGTTAGCTGCAAACTCGGTATGAGTTCTGCGGCGCTCAGCTTCTAAATTGATACATCTCGCCGCGGCGATGAGGATTTGGAGATCCGGCTCCCCCATCGACAGCCAACTTGAGGCACGTACACGCACCTTGAGTGAATCACACGAATTCAGATTGTCGAAATTTCTCTTTGCAACTGATATCATTAGTTCTTTCCAACTCAGCGCGACAAACGACAGACATCAGAGATTCACCAGTTCGAACGATACATGACCGAGTAATACTATCTCCGGCAATACAATGACCGACCAGTCATCTCTCGAGTCAGTCGGGAGCATTCGCTCACGATGGGAGCAAATGACTATTGTCAGTGCGGTTGACCGTGGTCGTGAAGCTCAGCAACCGGTACAGAGTCGACCGCAGTCGCTGCAACGAGAGGCATCGCATAAATCTCCGTCCATGGCAAGGAGTTCGTCCGACCCTCGTTTGCATGCAGAGCTAGACAGTGCTACTTCTCATATGGCCGATTTGTCAACTGAAGACAAGGCTAACTCGATCACACATACTTTTACAACGACTAAGGCGCCTCCTCCGACAAAACCAAAGCCACAGATCATGAAACTTCAAGCTGAAAATGGTGAACCCCCACCGCTAAATCATGCTACGAAGCCGACACTTTCGGCGGAACATTCGGAGATGTATAGTGTGGTTGATGCCCGGGAATCACAACGTCATCAATCGATTTCGCCTGCACGTGTAGTGAGTATAGTTGTAAAAATGGTAATGGCTCGGCTAACGCGCAGCATGATTCAATATCTCCTTCAAGCATGAGAACCTCATCAACATCACCACAGAGACTATTCAAACAACCAGTAGAACCTTCACGATTAGTAGAGCCGCCAGCATTACCAGCACGACAGATCCCATCTGCACCATCAACACCGGTTCGTCCTGCCGTCGAATTAGAAGAGCATTATTTGTCGGATAGTAAGGCACAACATGCCAGAGGGAGATCGCTGGCGACCTTGCCATCAATACCGCTTGTTATTCCTGAGAACAGGCGGTCTGTACAGACGTACCAATTCTCCGCGACCCCAATTCCGTCGCCTCAGGCATACGTGGCTCCTGAACCGACATATCAGCCATCATATCAGCCTGAAGCGTATACATATCAACCACAAGAATCTGTACACGAAGCACAACCATATACATATGCACCACCACAACCAGAAGAAGTGACTACTCTTCAGCAGCTACAGCCGCCTAGTTTACCACCCCGGCCGGCTGTTCCGAGTACACCTTCCACAAGTGACTTGCATTTACAAACGTATATGCAACCGCGAGGGCGAAGTATGTCGCCAGCAGCATCCACACAAATGTTTCAGCAAATACCTCAAGTGCCTCAGCAAATACCTCAGCAAGTGCCGCAACAAGTGCCACAGCAAGCGCCACAAGCAGTGACTGCTCCTGCACTGTACACGCAATATCAGAACCCTGGGTCAAGTTCAGCTTCAAGTTTAGGTAGCACCCTCGTCGCCGACGAAGAACTAAAAGGGTCATTACCAAGCCTTCCACATGCTGACGAAGAATACGATTCAGACGATGATATAGTAGTACCGAACGAAGATGAGCGATCGAGCGAGTACCCAGATTCTTCTCGAGCCAATCGTCGGCCACCTATTTTCAGAACTATGCCACGTCAGATTCCTTGTAAATACGATGTCAAGGTATTTGCTGCTTCAGGGGATTTTGTTGTCACCTCTTCAGTCGTGACGAAGGTTTATAGAATTTCTGATGGAACTTGTTTGGGACATATTGGACATCCTGATTTCAAAGTCACCGCACTATGTTTCAAGCCGTCGGCAATGATTGAAGAGGAGGGAAAGATATTGTGGCTGGGTACCAAAGACGGTAGTATTCTGGAAGCGGATGTGGATCAACTTAGGATTGTAGATAAACGGCAGGGCGTACATAATAGTTGGATTAAAGGCATTTACAGATGTGGCTATGAAATGTGGACACTTGACGACGACGGGAGATTACATATTTGGGGCCCTCAAAATGATCGCGTTCCGCATTTGAATGAGACGCATAAAACTCAAAGAATACCAATTTGTCCGCAATATGCTATTGTGGTTGGAGATATGCTTTGGGTGGGTAGGAATAAGCAAGTTACGGTATATCGACCTGCGTTTCACGGCGATCAAGTTCAGTTTACATTGTCAAGACCGATGACTACGCCGAAACTAGTCGGTGAGATCACGTCTGCAGCTATAGTCACATCTGATCCAGATCATGTGTATTTTGGGCATGATGACGGTAAGGTGTCAGTTTACTCTATCTCAAAGTTAATTTGCGTCGATGTGGCTACTCTGTCGATCTATAAAGTTACAACCATGGTGGGCGTAGGGAATAACCTCTGGGTTGGTTTCAGAACTGGAATGATATATGTATACGACGTCCGGCAACGACCGTGGATTGTAATGAAAGATTGGAAAGCACATGAAGGGCCTATTATGGCTCTTGCGGTCGATCGCTCGTCAATGCTGAAAACTGGGTATTTACCGGTAATTAGCATGCTCGGACAAGATAATATTCTCACTATATGGGACGGAATGTTGAAACAAGATTGGCTTGAATTAAACATGCAAGAGCACGAGTCAGAGTATTGTTCATTTAGAACTATTAGGGCGTTAATATGTACATGGAATGTTGGCGCTGCTAAGCCGTCCGATTTGCAATTACGACATAATGATTCCAAGTTCTTGGATAATTTATTGGCAACTGCAGATGATCCCGAGATTATTGTGTTTGGATTCCAGGAGCTGGTAGAACTTGACAACAAGACTGTGACTGCAAGTAAGTATCATCTATTGGATTTTGGCGGGGACGTTACTAATTTAAATAGAGAGCATGTTTAAACACAAAAAGAAAAGCAAGGAAAAAGACATGTCGCATCATTACAAGGCGTGGCAAGATCGTCTAAGCGAGGCTGTGATGTATCTTAAATCGCGATATGTTTTGCTTCATTCTGATAAGTTGGTGGGGTTGTATAGCTGTATTTTTGTAAAGGAAAGTGAGAAGCGTGAGATTCATAATTTGAAATCATCAATTGTCAAAACCGGATTGGGCGGATTGCATGGGAACAAAGGTGCTCTAATTGCGAGATTTACAATTGACGACTCGTCATTATGTTTTGTGAATTGTCATTTGGCGGCTGGGCAATCACACATTATCCCACGCAACAACGACATTGCGAATATAATGGAATCCAAGATAAGTATTTCGTTGAACGTGGGTAAGGATACATTTGTTGGTGGTGGCGATGGCAGTATGATTTTAGACCACGAGATCTGTTTTGTGAATGGAGATATGAATTACCGGATTAATCTCCATCGGAATCCAATATTGAAGTTGATTGAGCAAGGTGACTTGGACAAATTACTCCAATCCGACCAATTACTCAATCAACTTAAAAAGAACCCTGGATTTAGGCTGCGACCGTTCAGTGAGTCGCCGATTACATTCAAACCAACGTATAAATTCGATGTCGGGTCAGATACCTACGATTCTTCAGAGAAACGCCGTGCCCCGGCTTGGTGCGATAGAATATACTACCGTGGAACCGGCAAGATCTTTCCAGTTGAATATAGGTCGCATGAAGTGATGGTGTCTGACCATAGACCTGTGAGTGGGGTGTATGATATTAATATCAAGACAGTGGATCCTGAGCTTCGAGAGGCTGCACTGAAGCGAGCGCAGAAGAGATGGAAGCAGTATGTGGAGGAGAGTCTTGAGTCTGCCCGGATACATTTTGAAGAGAATGAACTACAACGGAGGTAGATTGTATATATTTTATGGATGACAAAGGGATATCAATAGACAAAGTAAAAAAAAAAAAAAAAAAAAGAAAAGAGAAGATCCCCATTTGCCTGTAGTCAAGATTCATTGTGCTATTTACAGTCGCGCGGAATTACCAAAGTTGGTATGTAAAGGGGTTCGTCCTGGAATAATTATCCAACATACATATCTTATATGAAGAAAGCTCCCACATCAACTTTCCACTCACCCCTGCGTTTTTGTTGATCAAAATTCCGGGCAGCGGTCTCGAAAAGAAGCGGCTGATGTCTTTCTTGCTTTGGGGGTCGCGTTCTGGCAAGGCACGCAACGCGCACGACCAGACCGATGATGGGATGCATCGTCGCCGTTTTTACCGACGATCGGTGGCATAGCCCACCTGCATGCATATAAACATAACCTGAATGATACATTGCATATGAGATGGCTGGTAATCTAGTATATTTCTGCTATGGTCTACAGGCTAATCGCTCGTAGTTGTCGCATTTTATCCGCACGCTAAAAGGCTGGCAAAACCTTATTCGGCCCGATAAACTCGGCTCAGCCGTGCGAGAGAGCTAAAAACCACACTGTCCTTAGTTCCAAGTGTATGTACGTACACAAGCTTTTGAGGCTCTTTGCTCCGGTCAGTTCTCGAGAAGGTTATGTAAAAACAAAAAGGAAAAATACATCTATAAAAGACCCCGTGGGACTCCGCTATCGAGATCATAGAAGGAACCGATTGTAAGATAGTAGTGAATAGCAAAATGTTGGTTAACATTGCAACGGTTCTTACACTGTTAGCAGGTGCGATCGAATTGGTGGCTGCTTCTCCAGCGCCGTCGCCAGCTCCAGGTGTGGTTCACTTGCCAATTGAACGTCACAAGCTTAGTCCACAGGCGGCAGAACTACACAAGAACCGCAAGCGCTCGCAATTGGAAAAGAGAGGTAGCTCGACCGTACTGCAGACATTGGATAATGATTTCTATTTATACTACGCTAGCGTTTACGTCGGCACACCAAAGCAAAACGTAAGACTTCAAATCGATACTGGTTCTTCAGATGTGTGGGTTCTTACCTCCGACTTGGCTGTGTGTCAAAACCTCGACAAGTGTGATGTTTCAGGATACTTTGATGCAAACAAATCTTCAACTTATGAGACTGTGGCCGAGGGCGAGTTCTTGATTCAGTATGTGGATGACGACTACGCAAAGGGTGATTACGGAAGGGATGTATTCACTATCGGCAATGCAGCCGTCAAAGACCTTGTTATCGGTGTTGCGTTGAGCGGGAATACCACCGAGGGAATCATGGGAATTGGATACGACTCCAACGAAGCTCTTGTTTCTGAGGCAGGTTCGCAGTACGAATACAAAAACCTCCCGGACCGTCTCGTGGATGAAGGTTTTATTGCGACTCGCGCGTACTCACTGTGGTTGAACGATCTTGATTCCTCAACTGGGTCGATCCTCTTTGGTGGCATTGACACCGAGAAGTACCATGATGACTTGACCGAGGTATCGTTGATCAAAAGTGCAGACACCAATACATACCGTGAATTTATGGTTCAACTTGACAAGGTCACCATCACTGTAAATGGTGACAAAACTGACTATGATTTAAGTCCAATTCAGGTTGTCCTTGATTCAGGAACAAGTTTCACTTATGTCCCAAATGACTACTTTGACAAAATTGCAACCGCACTGGGTGCGGAATATTCTTCTGATCTTCAGGAGTATGTGACATTTTGTGAAGGATACGATGATGCTACGCTTGATTTCTATTTTAGTGGAAAGCCAATTCATGTTGGAATTTCTGAATTCCTTGTAGTAGTTCTTGATAATGAAGGAAAGGTCATTCAAGCCGAAGGAAAAGATGTTTGCACTCTTACAATCCAACCTGAATCTGGCGACTACTTTTTGTTTGGCGATACTTTCTTGAGATCTGCTTATGTCGTATACGATCTCGATCACAATAAAGTTTCAATCGGTCAAACTGTATTCAACACCACCAAATCCCATATCGTTGCCATTACTGGTGACGTTCCAGACGAACAAGGTTCAAGCGTGACAGATGGTGGTGAAGATTCTCAATTTACTTCTATTCCATCATTCCTTGCTACTGGCGCTGGCTACGCTTCGGTCACCGAGTCGACCGATTTTGGATCTTATTTCACCGACACTGCCACTGGTATCGATGTCTCGGCTACTGCATTAAGTACATTGTTTCCTTACGAGTCCGAATCGTATTATCCATACTTAGAGACTTATTCCTACAACTCGGTTTTCGAAACCGCGTCGTTTGACACTGCATATACATCTGACACAGTATCTGAACCCACTGCCACATTTGAATCTACTACCGCTCCTAAATCTACTATCACATTCGATACATCACTAAGAGTCAGCAGCGGTACAAAGACAGCCACCCACTCCACCGCTTCACCTACATCGAGCAGTGGTGCTCAAAGTGGCAAGGTACCAGTTGGAATCGGTGCGATTGTAGCTTTTTTCGGTGTTTTCTTCATGTAAAAGAAGATTTATTTAGTACAATCTAATTCTTGATTATCTTCTCAATAGCGGCTTGACTATATTCCCATAGCTTTTTTTGCACCTTATCATCTTGAGCAACCTTTCCAGTAGAATGAAGAAAAACTTTCCAAACTTTGAAAATACTCCATTTTGGGAACACAAATTGTCCCTTGATTACTTTTTCCACAATTTTATTACTTGTGGCAGCGAATAATCCAGTACGTGCACCATTTTCAGGAGTTAATGCGATAATAGATGAAACGATGGCGTATAAAATATACATCCATTCCGGTGCATTAAATTCTCGACTTCGTTCAAAAATTGAAGTTTTGACTAAACCAGGGTGAATCGCATTCACATACACATTATTCAAATGTGAAAGTCTGGTCGATAGCTCTTGTGCAAAATAAACATTACACAATTTGGTAGTAGCGTATCGTTGGGATACACCCTTAATCCCGTCCAAATCCGGACCTGGGTTCTCAAACTGGTCGAAATTGATTTTGCCGTTTCGATACAAACTTGAAGACGTCAACACAATTCGAACTTGACCCTTTTCGGCACTTGAAATAATGAACGGTAAGAGCGTGGTAATAAATGCAAAGTGACCGAGATGATTGGTGACAAACATGCGTTCATAGCCATCGGTAAATCCAATATCAAGTGCACCTACACCTGCATTACCCAGTAGTATATCAACCCTTTCTTCACTTTTCATAAAATGTTTAGCAACATCAACTGCATCTTTAACATTTTCTAAATCAAGTTGAAGACTAAAAAGTCTATCTTCATTGATGGTTGTCTCAGCCCGAATATTGGTAATCGCGTCATCAATTTTCTTTAAACTCCTTCCAGAAACATAAACTTTTGCTCCATTTCGATAAAGTTCCCTTGCATAAATGTATCCTATTCCAGCTGTTGCTCTAAATCATTAGTAACTATATGAAATGTGGAATATCGGGGATATGTATGTGATACCCAGTAACAATGGCAATTTTACTATTCAACGACGGAATGTCACTTAAATTGAATTTAAAATCCATTTTGCAATATTGACTCGCAAGCTATATTCTGGTATTGCTTTGATTTATTTCGATATATTATCTCTATATATATAAGACTCTTGGTTTGATGATATGCTGACATGATGACATGATGACATGATGACACTACAGTTGCTGATGGTCATCATTTACCGTTTTGATAACATTGCCCACTATCCCTGATTAAAAAGCAATTGTATATGATAAAAAAACCTCCTGATATCATTTTATTAAACTATACTTTAACAAAAGCCATATTCCCAAAAAAAAAAATTTAAAACTATACCTCCCGCCTACCTACCGATATAAAGCAGCGACTAAAAAGTAGAACTTTATTCATGAATTTGATCTATCATGTATAAAAATACAACCATCTCTTTCTTTACTGTGTGATTGTTTCGCCTTGATAAGTAATTCTCTTACAATCAACAACGCCTTTTCTAATCACATCCTCCACGTTCCACCTTGCTTTCTCACCGGGTTCTGCGCCATGGTTCGAGAACTTCAACATCAGCAAATCGCCAATCTCATCACACGCGCGAAGAATGTGATCCAGATCCTCTTTATTCAATGCAGCTGACAAACAGAATCGAACACGAGATGAAATTAACGGCGTGGCTGGATACCCTACCACCACAACAGCAATCTTACGTTTCAGCATCTCCCGTGAAAATGCAGGCATTTTCGCAGGAGAGTATAACATAACTGGGATAATTGGTGAATCGTCAATTCCACCGGCAATAAATCCAAGTCTTTTCAGTCCCAATCGCAAGTATCGTGAGTTGAAAGCGAGTCTTTGTAATCTCTCTTCGCCTTGTCCGGGAACAATTTCTCCAAGAATAGTTCTCAACGACGATTCGATCTGTCCAAGCACGACAGGTGACATTGGCTCAGCATAAACATATCCCAAATTCTGGAGTTTAATTGCGTCGATGATTTCCTTATCGGCAGCGATATATCCACCAGTCGCACCAAATGATTTTGTAAGAGTACCCATCAAAACATCAATTTCCTTAGGATCGATTCCATAGTAATCGCAAACACCTCTTCCACGGGGACCCATAGCACCGATTGAATGAGCTTCGTCGACAAACAAGTAAAACTTGTACTTCTTCTTAAGCTCCACCAATGCGGGGAGATTGCACATTGTTCCTTCCATAGAGTACAAACCTTCTACCAAAACAACAATCTTCTTCCAGGGACGATGAGTACGTGGTTGGCCTTGAGAAATCTCCTCACGTAGAAGGTGCTCAAAGTCTACCATATCATTGTGCTTGAATGTCTTGATCACAGCTCCAGACAGACGAGCTCCAAACCGAATTGAAGCGTGGTTAAGTTCATCAGAGATAACCAGACATCCCTTGGATGCAATCGAAGGAATAGAAGTAGCATTAGTGGCATAACCCATAGAGAAAGTCAATGCAGCCTCTTTCCCGACAAATCTGGCAATAAGCTCCTCAGTCTCAATGTGCAAGTCGGTAGTACCACCCTCGGCGCGTGCGCCACCAGACGAAGTGCCATACTTTCGCAAAACTTCTTCTGACGCGTCGGCACACTGGCCCTCAGACTGAGCAAATCCAAGATAATTATAAGACGACAAGTTCAAGCAATCTGTGGTAGTACCGGTGAATCTGAAGGTGTTGTAATAATCGTTAGAGACTTGGTCGAGAATCGTAATAAAACGACCTGGAACGCCAGTAGTAGGACGCGAAAAGCAATCAGCTAAACGCTGACGAAGACGACGAGTGTAGAAAGAATCGAAATCTGAGTTCAGAGGCGCATATCCCTATCAATTAGCAAGCTAACACGCGACGAATAAACAATAACAGCAATTCATCATCACCCACATTCTGTTCAATCAAGTACGCATACTTTTCTTTCTTGAACCTCTTGCCAAAGAAATCACGAATATGACCAAAAATAATCAGAATCAAGTACGAGATGTACGTGGTCAACAAGTAAAACAACGGAGGTTCCTCCTCGGGGACGTGTTCCACCGGGACACCCTTGGGGTGGCGCGACACGTACTTGTGCGATGGATGGGTAATCGGACCAAACTGTCGCTCGAATACAGCTGCTTGCTCGGAAGTCAGCTGGCCATTAGTATAATTGATCAAGCCCAATGGCGGCAGCGTGCTCTCGGTCGCTGCCGTGGTCGCAGACGATGGCGACAACGATGGCGATGACGGAGTAGATGACGACGGAAGTTGCATCTGCGCCTGTGCCTGGGCAAACAAGGACGCCAGCTTCTTCTGGTTTGCAGGCATCGTGAAGAACACAAAAACGAACGACGAACGATGCCGATGCCCACAAGCAGAATGAAGTGCGGTAGCAATGTTGGTTACCGGCAATTCGAAAATCCCCATCGACGAAGCGAAACACCGACCAACGCGCGGACAGAGGCGGATCCCAATGCGGAAGTAAGCAGCACTGGGTCTAGTAGCTTGGTTATGGGTGTTGATGGCACTTTACTGCAAGGGTATAGTACTGACGGCTCCCAACAGCGACGGCAGTTCGGCAGCAGCATTCCCGCAACTCTACATTCTACGACATAAACGGGCGGCAGCAAATGCAGCAAAGCAAAGTAGCTATAGCATGTCAATATTTTGTTTACTATTTCTTTTTTTTACGGCGTTTGCCGGCAACTTATCGGTCCGCCTGCTGCTGCTGCTACCAAAAATATAGGGCTCGGGCTTGAGGGCAGTGCGGGTTAGGGCGTGCAGACAACAAAGTACGACCCCCTCGAATTCCACGCACGCGTTCCTGATTGTTTTCAGTGGCAGTCTGCGGAAGAGGCCAGCGACGACGCGTCGAAAGCACGACACTGCACTCGATTCAAAGCTTGATAGAGATATTCCTAGTTTAGCTTTTCAGATCCATAGCTTTTTTTTTCAAATGGATAGCAAGCAACGGAGAAAGCAGCCCAGGATGCTGTCAGATTCCGAGCGGGCTCGCCTGGACGAGTTCCAGGATTTGATTCATTACTCTAACCGGTACGGACACGGCAGATTTACTATTCAGACTGACTAATTTTATAGATATTCAGATGATAACTACGAATACAGGTACATCTCATACGCGCCCATTGTCGAATTGGAGCGACTCACGGTGTAGACACGTCACGTTACCTAAGAACATGCTCAAAGTGATTCCTAAAGACTATTTTGATTCTGAAACCGGCACATTACGTATTTTATTGGAAGACGAATGGCGTGGATTAGGAATCACTCAAAGTCTTGGGTGGGAACATTATGAGACCCATAGTAAGGAAACATTATTCACAGGGTGGTATATGGGCTTGTGCTAATCTGTAGCTCCGGAACCTCACATTTTGCTGTTCAAGTAAGTTGAAGTCTTTTCTACTTTTAATCTATGCTAATTATTTAGGCGACCAAAGGACTACAACTAATCATCTCATTCCTTCGTTTAATATAGTTCGTCGTAATACATTGGCTGTTATTGATTTGTGTCTGACGATCTTGCGCCCCGTTGTCTTTAGTAGAGAAGAAAACAGGCGCGGTTGTATATAGAGTAAGATATTTTCAAGCATAGCATATATAAAGAAAAAAAAATATGCAGCTGCAGTACGATATGCCAAAAATTCGGCTCCTTACACCTGATCACGCTGACAGCCAATCCGGCAAGTGTGGCCTACCACAATAACCGCCAAACTCCCATTGCTATACAAGCGGTGTATATGAATTTCAAAGATAATGAACATACCTTACTCTCGGTTATGTATCTACAACATACATCAAGCCACGTTGCCAGCATCCTCGATGCGCGTAATTAACGCGTTCGTGAAGACGCGTGTGGGAGAAACAACGCGTTTAATCCCTGTCGACACCAAAAATGGAAACGACGTCGTGGTTGGAACATACCGCCATTGAAATACAAGACACAGATGTAACTGGCATCTTAAAAATGCATTCTCGAATTTCGATGTTTTTCTTTTTTTGTATGGTGTAATGTGTAGCGCCAATGCTGTGCGTCTAAAAATAAAAATAAAAAAAAACCCGAAAAAAACCAGCACCAACCCATCCGAGGGCTATCAGCCACCTCAAGCTGAGGCCCCTTTTTGTAAGGCACCAAACCCCGTAAAACATGGTTTTCGGACATTTTTGGAATGTTCGATGAGTTAGAAATGGCGCGCTAAGCGGTAATTTTAGCGGCGACCGCTACTGTAACCGTTTAAATCGGTTCCTGTTCGCGTCGGACAATTTTCAGTATGTACGCTTGGCAATTGTGGGTGCTACGGTATATAAAATTTTGGACATCGTCCTTTTTGCCATTTGCTTTGTTCTGGACGATCAGACGTGGTTGCACTTGCGTTTACTATATTCAGACGTGGACGTGAACAGTTGTCGACTTTGTGGTGTGATGGTGCGCTCGCATTTGATATGAGGCTACCACTTCCAGGCATTCTATAAACACTCCTTGACGACTCGAAAACGACCTTCACGACCTCCAGTACTGCTCAAAGCTAGATTGATTTGCTACATCAACCATGACGCTACTTTTAACTTCAACCTCGCAAATAATCGAAACGTTTGCGCCATTGTCAAACTTACCGACACCTCCGGCGTCAGATTACTTTGATGATCCACCGGAACAGGGATGCATTGCGGGTTGGGCTATGCATTTATCAGCCCAACTTGCTGATTCTCCAAGTCAATTGGATATATCCCCGACAGATGCATATAGAGTTTTAAGTTGTGCTTATGATATTGGGATTTCAAATAATGCTGTTGCGGCTGCAAGTTGTATCGTATCATGTATCTCGTCATTTCAAATCACCCCCGCAGCTGCGCTTGCTACATCACTCATACTTGCACATAAATTTCTCTCGGATGTATCATCTTCGACATCGTCACACATTGCCTCAACACTGGCAAAAGCAGCCGAGATCGCCACCAATCATTTATACAGCATCGAATTGCATATTCTCACATCAGTGGATTTCCAACTGGATCAAGTCGTGACTGATTACAAAATGCAGAAAGCATTACAATGTCTTGATGCAGCACAAGCAGTTTCTCTGATTCTTAATCATCAATAATCACAAACACTATGAATTTTTGTATTATAGCATCGGATGTGGAGTTGGGCCGGAAAGAAGATGGATGTAGTATAATAATAATAATAATACTAATTATAATAAAACAAGTTTTGAGATAAAGTCTAGCAACCACAAGAGAACTAAAAAAAAAAAATACATACAAAATTATTAACGACAAATTTTGTTTACGCCTCGACTTCAGCTCTAGTATATGGCTTCTGGTCAAGACCCATAGAGTACAAGTACTTCACAGTCGTGTCCCATTCTAGTTGTTTTCGCGCATCGTCCCATTTTAATTCATCAGCCATCACGTCGATGACTTTTGGTAAAGTTTCGAGAGCTGCCTTGGAGTTCAAAAACGCAAGACGCATCCGTCGTGACAAAACATCAGCAGCAGTGCGAGCGTACTCATATTGGACAGCGAATCTGATCTCACCATCAACGAACGGGTACTCTCCAGAAAGACGAGTGCCCTTGGTAGGGAAACGCTTTCCAGTATCTTCACATAGTCTGACAACGTCGTATGCTCTGTCTCCGTAGTTTTCCGAAAGGTGCTGGGCGACATCAGTCTCGAGGCCAAATGTCTGGATCAAGTGCATGTGCATCAACTTCTTGTACGACTTGGCACCGACTAACACCAAATCCTTAGTCTTGCACTCAGTAGCTGGCAGCTTGAATCTCTCAACAACATCGTCAATAGTATCCTCAGCCATTTGTCTGTACGTAGTCCATTTTCCACCGGCAACAGTAACAACGCCAGAGTCAGAAACAGTAATCAAGTGGTTGCGAACAAGAGACTCGGTGTTCTTGGCTCTGGGGTCTCTGACAAGTGGTCTGATACCTGACCATGCAGCCAAAACGTCAGATCTGCGGATCGCCAAATCAGGGGAAACATAGTGCTTAATTTCGTTCAAGATCCAGTTGATCTCTTCTTCACTTGGGATCGGATCCTTGGAGATTCCACAAGGCGAGTCGGTAGTACCGGCAAGAGTTTGACCTTGCCATGGCAAGAAGAATACAACGCGACCGTCAGATGTAGCGGGATCAATTAAACCAATGTCCTTGGGGCAGTAGTAGTCGGGGAGAACAACGTGAACACCAGACGAGGGAGCAACAATGTCAGACGCGACCGGCGCGTCGAGCTTACGGATTGCATCAGAAAATGGACCAGTAGCGTTGATAACGGCAGTAGCAGAAACATTGATAGTAGCATTGTCGCCCTCGAGATCCTTGCAGACCGCACCAACGACCTTGCCATTGGCATCCTTGACCAGTTCACTAACCTCGACGTGGTTGACCACAGTAGCACCTTCCTCAACAGCAGTCAAGGCAATTGCAGTGTTCATACGCGAATCGTTATGAGAACCATCGTAGTAGACCAACGCACCCTTGAGGTTGTCGGTCTTCAATTGCGGGAACGCCTTGACGGTCGATGCGGCGGACATGTAGTACGACGACGCCATGTTTTCCCTACCAGCAACCAAGTCGTAAACCTTCACACCAGCGTAGTAGTAAGGCACCTGCCACCACTTGTACACCGGAACCATAATCGGCAGTGGGAACGACAAATGTGGAGCAATTTTGAGAAATGTAGCCCGCTCGCTAAGAGCCTCCTGGACGAGCTTGAACTGCTCAATGTCGAGATTCCAGAATGCCTTCTCAAGGTATCTTACACCGCCATGCACCAACTTGGTCGACCTTGACGAAGTTCCGCATCCGAAATCATCACGCTCGACCAGCGCAACCTTCAAACCTCTTGAAGCAGCGTCGAGGGCGCACCCAGCACCAGTGGCTCCGCCGCCGATGATCAGCACGTCATACTTTGTGCTGCTGAGCTTCTCCACAAGCGCAGATCGTGAAGGCGGCTCTGGAGTCTTTGCCGGGACCTCGAACACGGTCTCTGCAGCGGCACTCAAAAGCGCATTAGCAGCAGCAGTCGCAGCAGTCGTCGTGCGGTCGTCGTAAACCAAAAACGCACCAGTCACAGCCGAAGCGCCGAGGACAGAGTACACTGCCCGTCGCGAGATGCGGGACGTGATACGCTTGAACATGGTGTAGAAATCTAGTCGGTAATGCTGCCCAGTCGCCCAAAGCCGAGACTACGAAATCAAAAGACAAACGAGAAAAAGCCTGGGAAACATGGCTTGGTGATCTCGAGAACGTGAAACTTGTCGTCCGCAGCCGCCGCAGCAAAACGCGGGCTTCGGCCGACTACTGCTGCCTTTTCGGCGCAACTTTTTCTTGGTTGGGAGCATTTGGAGCGGGCCACTGACCCGCCCAGGCTGAGTGGGGGCACAAATGGCATTCCATGATCAGGTTATGCTTTAATAGAGCAATGTGCAATTTTTTATAATAAATGGTATTTGCATATTCGAACACTCATGACCTGGGCAGCCAGCCGGCTTTTCTTGATGGCGGCTACACTATCTGTGATTGTGTGAGACCATCCGCCTTCAGGCGGCATTGATATTGAGACCTTGTTGAGACGACATGCAGTGGTTGGATTGATGGGATACAGCAGCGGTGGGTGGTGCTGGCGCATTGATGTGACCTGTTTGGGTAGTCCATCACCAAAAATACATACATAGCACCACTCATAGACTTATTACACAAATATAGAATAGCATGGTTATCAGTCAGCGCAACACGCGTCCCATAAGGATACTGTATTATTACTGTACTGATCGCATTACCATCATCGTTCAATGCCCTTCCCCCTCCCCCCCCCCCAAACCAAACCAATGTTAATCAGCTTCCGCTTTTACTGGGCACTTGATTCTCAGCTGCCGTCTAATCGCCAGCAGTCGCAAAACTATCCACTGGATAAAAAGCTTTATTTTCTTTAAGATTATAGATACATTTATTGTATAACTAAGAACTTGCTAAATAGGTTATGTATGTACATTTCCTATTTGCGCTGCATTGCCTCTTCGGACATTGGCGGCGCCCCGGAAAAACTTTGTTGCGACAACCGCTGCCTCGGCCAGGCCGAGCACTTAACTTGCCATGCAATTCACCGACCAACCTCCACTTAATATTATTCTTTATTGATTTCAAATGAAACGTAATATCTTCTAGACAAGCATATGTATTCATGGGTCTGCCTTGGCTCCAATTGGCCCCCGTTAGCTGCCATTTTCAACCAGCTTCGCAATCCCCGACCCGCGATGGCGCTGCTTCGGATCAACTCTTTGACCGCCTTCCAATTACACAGAGGAGTGGTCGTATTTTGCAAGTGGAAGCCCCCTTTTGATTTGGCAGCGAGTCAGCAATAATATTTCCAAAATCTACTGTTATGCACATATAGGCAAAAATTTCATACTAACTATTGTCGATCCCCTTTTTTGTAGTTTGCGATTCTTAATAACCGATTGTGACTCGTGGGTTATGACTTGTGAGTTGTGACTCATAACGAGTCGAGACTCCGGGTGGGGTCTGGTTTCAAATGGAGTCCGCCGGGGCCCTAGGTTTTTTTGTCAACCGTCGGGCGCGATATTGTGCTCTTCAGGCCCTGTATCACTTCCATCTCCACTCTCTTTCTCTTGCTCCTGCAAAGTTAATATGTACCTATTACCATCTTTTGCTATAGCTTTGAACAGAACTTGCAACCGTGCAACTCCTTTGACTCTCATTTATATACTCTCTCAGAGATTGGAATATCTGAATATCTATTCAACCTTGAAAATAACCTCGTTCGTGAACTGGAAAACACCATGGACGAGATGTTGAATGGCTTTGATTCTCCTCTTCAATTTGATATTGGCAATACGGATGACAGCGGCAATAGTGCTTCCAACTGTATTCCATCAGGAAACAATAAGCATACCAATAATGATGAACACGACTCTATACTCGAAATCACCATCTATCAACAACACAGAAGCTCAAGAACAATCAAATAATATTGCCAGTCGAAGACAATAGTTACACAGAGTTAACAATTCCCAGTGAGATAATGTTTCCTAGCTTCGATTCTCTTGAATCGTCATTCAATCCACTTGAACATTACGAATGGACAGATAGTGGGGAAGACGATTGGTTGGATTTTAAATAGTGACATCTTACCCAAGCACCCTGAGGTTATTGAGGTCTTTAGGTCACCTGAAGGTCAAGGAGAGAATTGGCTGAAAATATTGCAGCCCATCACACGACGGTATACTCCTGAGTCAACCTTCTCGCTCGAAAATTCTCGAAAATTCTATTGATGACAGTTCAGCGATTTCATATTGCTTTTTACCGGAGGATGATATGATTTCCACACTTCGAAAACTATCAAGAGTTCTATCGTCCACTCGTTCCAAGAAAAATGATGCTAACGAGAGTGTTGACAACACACATTAATCTGAAATCAACAGTGCTATTGTTGAGCCTGAAAATGCTACTGTTAAAGACGTCATCAATGAAATTGGCTGTATGCAAACTGCGGCCTCCGCTACGGCAGGCCACATTCAAACTGGATATTGTGACTGTACTACTCTTTTCTTCAGATTACCAAGCTCTATACCTACTGTTAGCGACAGCAGTTGTTGTTTAACGCCCGATATCCTCAACGGTTTTGCTAACAACGTAACAAAATTTTTCGCATAATAGTTTTACACTCAAAAACGACGCTAATTTGAACTGTTCTCATAACGTATTTCCAACACAGAAAGAAATCAAGTTCGAACAACGCCTTGAAATGGCGTTGAAGCATCTTAATACCTTTAGATATACATACCTCACAACCAGTAAGTATATCGCTTTACTTCACATTACTCACAAAAGTTTGAATCTGATGATTTCACAGTACGTCGTTCGATATGGCACTGGACAGAACAGATCTTACATTCACCACCCGAAGCGCAAGCCATTGTGGTCGCCGATTTGACCGACCCCAGACTTATCTCACGTTGTTGCGATCATCGATGTGGCTTAGATCATGAATTTTGTGATTATATTGTAATATCCGAGATTGCTATTTGAGCAACGTACTGTTATTGATACCAAAATGTTGTACTGAGTTTGGCCTTGAGATAACCGAGCGTTACAAATGTGTAGTATGCTTAACCAAATATGCATTAACAAAAACAAATGGTATGGAAACAAAAACAAAAAAAAATTTAATTTTGGAAAGTGAATTCAATAACTGAAATAAGATAAAAATTGAAATAGTTTAATATTTGTTATTAAAAGCAATCAAACTTACTAAAGAAAAATGCCCTTTCGTAAACCAAAAACACCAATTTATACTCTCTCTTGTTCCGTTCGTTCTTCACTCGCCCTATGTTCAACTTCTAATTCCTCCTCATCTTCATCGGTGTATAAACTTCCAGATAACCTTCCTTTAATAAAAAACGACATTAACAAAACCAAAAACATACAGAAGAATAAACTAATAAAAACAGCCTGTGGGAACCATCCAATTGTCCATGAGTAAGCATTGGAGAATATGACTGGCGCTATTATAGTGCATAAAGCTTGTAATAACGCAAGACCACCTAAAACAGCACCTGTATTCTCCTTTGCGACATGCTTTGTCAACGCGGACTGTGCAGCTGGGCTGGCCACACTACCAATAGCACTTAAACATCCTCCAGCGGCAAACATAATTCCATTCCAGGCGAGACCAAGTGCGAGATAAGATGACATTTCCAAAAAAACACCGAATCTGATCAAAACGATTTCAGCATCAGTTGGTCCGATATCTGAACGCATGAATGATCTTGTGTGTTTGTATACCCAATTTACACCTGGAATCAGTACAAGCATTGAAATCACACGAAATACACTAGTGAACGAAATAAAGTATCCGGTTTCAAGAGATGTCCATCCGAACCTGAACTCAGAATACAACAGCACCGTCATTGCCGTCCCGGTGGCAACTCCTATAAGCACTGAATCGATACCTGCGAGTAATACAATATTCCGCTTAACCACGTCCCTTGTCCCATCGTCTGGCCATAATATACGCAACGGTTTGAAAATATTCAATTTCTCGACACGGGCTTTGAATGTCAACTCTCGTGAAGTTTCAAATTCCCTTACGAGGCGGTGTGCGTCCTGTGCTTCAAGTTTTTGACTCGGTGACAATGACTCGGGCAATATAACAATCATATACAATGCGACAGCAAAAATAACTCCCAAATTAATATAAAACACTGATAAAATATGCCCAGTAGATGTGATCACCGTACCGCCAAGTGCAGGACCAAGACTTATTCCTAAAAACAAGCATCCTCTAATCAACGCAAATCCATGTGCACGATCAGCTGGTGCTGTACAATCTGTTGCATATGCATGAGAAAGCAGGAGAAGTGTTTGTACAGAACCAGATATACCATCAAAAAATGGAATGACGTAAAGCCATCTATATGCGTGAACTTCCCGTGACTTTGCGATCAAAATTAATGAACTGCAATAGATGGCCTGTCCACTAAGTGAATATAGCAATATAGGCTTCCTACCAATCCGATCTGATAAAGCACCAAGTTTAGGCGATACTAAAGCTGATAATGTCGCTTGTGTAAGACTTATCCACATGTTCATAGTAGCCACTTTGGAATGAACAATTGCAGTCTGGCAATTATACAAAGCTAACCCTTCGTCCAGATCAAATTGTTCATCTGAAGAGTAATGTGATCTGCAAATTAATTCCAAAACCAGGTTTAGCATCGGGGCAAGTAAGGCTCCTTGTAAGATTGTAAAGAATAACAGCCCTGGAAGAAAGAGATATACCTATCATTAGCGATCGAACCACATTCGACCTGTGCACAACTTGGAATTCTTACAGATGCTCTTCCAATCCAATTTTTGCCATACTGAACCTCCTCATTGTCGGCGGAATATTCGTCATCTAGATTCATTGTTTGTGACGATGATTCGTTGCCTACAACTAATGCACTTCCATTAGCCAAAGCTCCACATAACCTATGGAGCGCTATTTTACCTCGACTGATCTTCTTCCTCAGAGCTGATCTCATCTTTGTCTACCATTTTCAGAAGTTCTTTAGCACTTAACAATACTTGGTATCTACAGATTAAATAACTGAGTCTGATATACAACTCATCAACCATCTGATAACTATGCGGCGCGCTGATCGGCCATCGGGGTCACTCCCATCAGGCAGCTTTAAAAAATGGTCTGGTTGCTTTGGAAGCTTCGAAGTTCCAACCCGCTGATAGCCTAAGGCACAATTAATATCTGATAATTTACAATAACAACTCTATTATTATTAAACAAAGATTATACAGCTGCCTTGCCACCTTCTGCATTAATTTTATCCTGCAATTCTTTGATCTGCTCCGCACGTTTCATCGCCATCCGCTTATTAAAAAATGAAACACAAAATGGGAATAATGCCAAATTAACAATAATCCAAATGACGCATACCAACACATTTATTCCCATTTCATTCTTCGTATCGAAAAAAATCGTTTTCATTGCTTGCGATACGTTGTGAATCGGAAATGCGTATCCGTATTTGAAAATGGCTGGCATCAACTCGATTGGATAGAATGACGTGGCGACATTTGAAATTACCATGAAAATCAAGGCGAATGAAACGATCGGCGGATAGGTTGCAAATGCAAGCAGTGCCAAGTTTTCACATGCTCCTCCTACTGCAAGCATGCCAAGAAAATTGAACATCCAGTACACGACGAATCCAGCATCCCCAAATTTGAGCGTGAAATCAATCTGGAACGCTAGCGAAATCAATGAAAAAAACAACGACAAGAAGAAATATGCAATCAGCGATGTAACAATTCGATATGCCAAATAGTCCCATTTGCGCAGCTGTGGCGCAATTATCATGTGTAAGGGCTGGAAAAAATTAAACTGAAAAAATGAAATGATGATGAGGTAAATCAACCCGACTTGCGTAGGCGCAGTAGCAGTTGGATTCCAAAACGGACGAACGTTATCAAATGTAACGCCAGCGGGCAATGCTAAAACACCTGGTGCCGCATCAATGATGGAAGTAATATTAAATTCCTGCGCAACCCTTGATAACACCGTGGTCGTAAACTCAACTGAAAAAACATGTGCAAGCTGTTCGGCCCAGGGGACTAAAGTTCCGTACCCAATCTGATCTCGAGCTTGCGGATAAACAAAACTAATTGCTGAAGACCCATTATATGCCACACCAGCACCAGTCGGATCTTCGAGGGCAGAAAATAAGTTTGAGGTAGCGTTAGACAATATTATATAGGCACCCCATGTGTGCTGTTCAACAACTTGGTGAACAACAGCTTCATAGCTAGGATAATTTGACGAATCAACCAGTTTGATTTGAACTGAATCCATTCTTGCCGCATAATCCTTTGCAAATGTCGAAAATGCCTGTCCAACAGTATCATTACCTGGTTCAAAGTTTACCACCCAAAAATCCGCTTTTTTTAAATAATTCGCCCGATTATAGTATGATCCCCAATAAATCGACAGAATACCCATTAAACCAGCAGCCATCAACAATATAGTGAAAAATAACAGCTTTGCGATTTTCAAGCGTTGTTGACGTAACGATCTGCTAAATATACCGTGTTGCACAGGCGGTCCACCAGCTATCCCAGCCGTAGGCTCCGCAGACTTTTTGTGGTCCTCTTCCTCTTTTCGGAGCTGTTCTTCTAAGTAGTGGTCTTCTTGCTCTTCTTCATGAGGCGAAAAAGTATCCACAAACGCAAGCTGAAACTCTTCGTCCATCTGTTCTGGAATCGATAATGTCCGCTGCAGTCTCTGAAGACGTTGCAGATCAGAGGCGCTTGACGATGCGCGTTTGATACTTGGCCGGCGCACCGTCGAAGCAGATGAGTCTGAGCCCTTTCGCTCCATGACATGTGAGTAGGTATATAGCCTGTTGATAGCTATTCTGTCCTTGGAAGTTGCGCAGGATCTGCCAGGCTCTATATATAAGCTAGATGTTTGTTAACCTCCTCGGACACTCCGCGCTGGGACGAAAGACTGTGGTGTCCGAGAAAAATGGTCCCAGCCGTGAAGACGTCACGATCACGCATTACTAACGAACTGCCAACCATGTGGGAAAAAACTGAGCGGATTTAGTCGTAAAGCCGCGAAAAAGCATCTTGGATAATGTTTTTGCCACTGTCGAGCGGTCTAAATGCTTATCACCTCTCGTCAGCATGCTAATAAACGCCGACGACGACCATTAACTACACAGCTCTAACTTAAACTAACTAACTCAAAAACAATTGATTATGTAACTAACAATATAGTAACTACAAACGCCTTAAACCTGCGAGCTCGCTTCACGATGCGAAGCTTTGGCAGCATCGACATCATCCTTCCCGATATTTGTTTGAAGTTCTTGCATCGTAACAACAACTTCTTCGCCAAACAATGCATTAATCTCTTCAAGTGTCTTGCCCTTGGTTTCAGGGAATGTGAGAAACACCACGACAGCGCCCAGCAGATTAAGCACAACAAACACAGCGTAGTATTTATACCCAATATTTGAAAATGCGATTGGTGAAATCTGGTTGAACACGATATTCACAAGGACGTTGCACATGACCGAGATGGCAGTTCCCATCGATCTGACTTCCTGGTTCATGATCTCAGGGACGTAGATGTAGTGAATCGAGTTATAACCGAGCGAGTAAATTGCGGAAAACATAAAGATGAATGCGATAGTAAAGCCGTGGGCGACTTTGTTATCTTTGTGGCCGTACGCACCATTAAGTGCCATAACAATAGCCAAGTCGATAGACATCGCAATACCGCTGATCCACAGAGCTTTCTTGCGACCCCAAGAGTCGACGAAGAAGATACAGATTGCGTTGAATGCAGGGCCAACCATACCATACAACGCGGCAAGAAGCGTGACTGTGTGTCCGGTAATACCGACAGACTTGTACATGTCGGTTTGATAGTAGTTGATCACATTAACACCACAGAGCTGAGCAAAAACTTGAATAGCAATCGACAATAATAAACGCTTGCGGTTTGATTTCTTTGTAACCAAGTTCTTGAATCCGCCAGCCTTCATGGCTTTTTCAAATCGAATTTGCTCCTTCATCTGGACAAACTCGCTCTCAAAGTATTCTTCAGCGCCGGGCGAGTCGCCATGTAGTCGTCGCAAAACAGCATATGCTTCATCAATACGGTCCTGCTCCAACAACCATCTAGGAGAGTATGGAAGAAACCAGATACCACAAAGCAAAATCAAAGCAGGAAAACATTGGAATGCAAGTGGGAATCGCCACGAAAACGAATTAGTAGAGTAAGAACATCCATAACCGATCCAGTTCGCAGTAGCAAAACCAAAGCCAACAAATTGGCCGTGAAGACCTGTAATCAAACCACGCTTTGAAGCGGGAGCAATCTCAGAGTTATAGACAGGAATGACCATGTTCATCATACCAACGGCAAAGCCACCGATGATACGACCGGCAATAAGCATGCCGACCTTGACTGAGGCTGACTGAATTATTCCTGCAACAACAGCAATAAATGCAGCGACGGTAACAGTCCTCTTACGTCCTATGAATTAAAACAAATACAATCAGTTACGTATAATTTAATTGACTCACCAAACTTTTGGGACGCCCAACCAGCAGCCCACACACCAAAAAAAGCGCCACCAGAGAAAGTAGACACGACGGCACCTTTGATTGGAGCCGTGAATGGAGCAAAATACTGAAGAAAGTGAGGTTGTGAGATTGTAGTAGACACGATACCAGAGTCAATACCATACAGCAGGGAACCTAACACCACGAATGTGGCACAGAACCAAGTGTATGCATTGAGATGTTGCTCATATTTAAGAGGGGTACTTCCAGCGTCTGACATCTTGTGAGTAGTATAATGTGGAGAATGCTGGGGGTGAGAAAGATAGACACCGAGACGCGTCTGAAGCAAGACTTATATACACGATAGCTCGCCAAACTATAATCCCAGGCTAGAAGACTGACAGCCGGTTGGGGCGTGAAGTATGGTACAAATTTGCTGAGACGTACTGGGGAAAGCGATATCCGCTTTAACTCAAAAAGCGGAGAGCTGTCAATACCCGTAGAGAGAGATGATAGTCACCGCGCTCGGAACTGCAGCCAAGAACTGGAAGCAAGCAGGTATGATGTTGTATCACGAAAGGCAAAACAATAATTGAACGGATAAACGTCAATCAGCCAGCGAATAAACAAAATTTAGCCGCAAGCAAATTGACAGGCAAACTTGCTGTTTGCGGGAATAAGTAATGTGTACCACCTGACAGCACACGCTCGAGCACGTCGAAGTGTAATGCTCTCAGCCAGTCGATCAGTCGATGGCCTTATTGCGGTGGTGGTGGTGCAATATTTTGCTCCCGGTCATTATTGCCGTCGTGGTTAAAGCGCTTCCCCCCCCCACCCAACCCGAGTCGGGTTCCCCGTGGGGCGGGCCTTGTGGGTACAACTGAGTCACCTCCCCCCTTCCCAATCACGCCGCACGGAAGCCATTGGAGAGAAGCTTCAAATATCGGCGACAGAATTCAATTGGCATATTATGTGTTTGCCGGTTGTAATTACATTTACATATGTAATTGCTAACTAAAATGACCACTTATTGTGAGTGCCGGCATACTACGTATGTACATATCCCACTCTGTGGTGACCTGCCCCGCTATTTTGCTTTGGTTCCACGTACAGTATGTACATAAACAGTCCTCCTCCGCGATTCCGTCGGACAACGCGCGCGGGAAGATTCTCGGCAGGATTCTGAGACGGGCCTCCTCAGCAGACAAATCCACTCTAGATATTTTAACCGGCGCCCAGAGATGGAATGTTGACACTACTTCACTATTCGGCTATTTGCCAAATGTTTTGCTTATTTTTTTTTTTTTCGTTTCAAACGATTGCTGAATGCGTATGTACATATATGTATGTATGTACATACTCGTCACGACTCGCTCTTACCGCCGCAGGAACATCAGTAAATCCGGCGCGACAATGCGAGTACCCCTCCGGAGATATTCGTACGGGTGACATACATACATGGTAGAAAAATCAGCATGCTACTATGATTTATACATATATAATACAAGTGTACATACATATTCTCGACTAGTTGTCTGTTGTATACCAACATCGGTCCAGGCACACCCTCCACAGGCCAGGCCCCCGTCAATCTTTTGCGCGGCAAGATTCTCGGGCGAACCTTATTTCAGGGGCAGTAAGGTGGGGGCGGTCGGGCGGGGCACTTTATCCAGAAGCCGCTCTTGCTTGCCAAAGACGTCTATGTACACAACTACAAGCCAATTTTGAGCGTGGCCATACCGCAGATATCAATCATCGTATTTTTTTATTGCGTAGTGCAGTAGAGTCATGAGATTTGTCGGGAACAACTCGAGCGGGGAGTCTCCGGTTGCTGTCCCGCGTATTTGACCGAGAATCCGCCCGCCGGTGCTCAGGGTACACTGTAGTATCCGGAAGCGCAACGCCAACGTGACCCTGCAGTGCCTAATATTTTCAATAGCCTATTCAAGATTTTCAGCTCACGAGACGCGTGCTGGGAGTTCTTTGGGGTTGTCTACTCTCTCGCAACTGGCCGAGAATCCTGCCGCGCTCTCGACCGTAGTCGCACATTTATATCCACCGTCACCATTCGCGACAAAACCGCTCACCACACCATCTATCGTCAATTAACTCGTGCGTTTCCAAAATGGTCAAAATCTCTCACGGCTGTTGGCATCCTGCGGCAGACACGATCATTGATTGGGCTGTCGAGGTCATCAAGACTACTGTCTCTGACGATGAACTCAGGGCCGTCACTGTAAGTGGCCCGGTGGCTCATCATGATTGGGAGCCCATTCCCCACAAACGACGCATTAGCTAACTTATTTTAGGCGTCGAAACCAATCAACTTCAGAGGAGATACTCTCAACAACCCTACTCTTACACATTCAATCACTTCTCCAGCTGATGATGTTCTTCTTCTCTCATCCACTCACTGGAAGGCACAAAAGTCCATCTCGGAGAAGCCCAATTATGAGCTTTTCCCCGAAGGTGTGCCAACTCGCACCACCAAAATCTCAGTCTCCAAGGATGTTGAGTCGGCCACTTTCACAGCCGGCAAAGTCGAAGCTGTGCTAGATACTCGCTCAAAGTCTTTCAACCTTGACTTTTATGCTACTGAAAAGGGCAAGAAGAAGATGCTCACCAAGCTCGGCTGGAGATCAGTTGCCTACGTCAAGCAGGGCACTACTGCTGCTCATCCAAAACTTAACTACATGGAACCCAACAGAGGTCAACGCTACGTCACTTACCAGTTTCAGCTTGGTGTTGGTGAGAAGATTTACGGTCTTGGCGAAAGATTTGGTCCATTTATCAAGAATGGTCAGACTATTGATATGTGGAACGATGATGGTGGTACTGGTTCAGAACTCACTTACAAGAACGTTCCATTCTACATGTCAAGCAAGGGATATGGCATTTTTGTTCCTTCATCAGCATTGGTGTCCTATGAAATCCAGTCCGAACGTACTACTCGTGTGAATATTGTTATCCCCGGCGAAGAACTCAGCGTTTACATGATCTACGGACCGAATCCTAAGGACATTATTGAGAAATACACTACCATCACCGGTAGACCCGCTTTGGCACCAACCTGGACTTTTGGTTTATGGCTATCTACCTCGTTTACTACTGAGTACGACCAGAAGACTGTGGCTGGATTTTTGGATGGTATGACTCAACGAGATATCCCGGTTTCAGTGTTTCACTTTGATTGTTTCTGGATGAAGGGTTTCGAATGGTGTGATTTTGAGTTTGATAAGGATTACTTCCCCGACGCAGCTGCCGATCTTAAAGCACTCAAGGACCGTGGAATGCACATTTGCGTTTGGATTAATCCTTATATTGCTCAGGAAAGTTCAATTTTCGATGAAGGTGCTGCAAAGGGATACTTTATCAAACGTCACGATGGATCAGTCTGGCAGTACGATTTCTGGCAAGCTGGTATGGCATTTGTCGATTTTACTAACCCGGCTGCTTGTGAATGGTATCAGGAGAAGCTTGCTAAACTTGTCGATCTCGGTGTGGACTCATTCAAGACTGATTTTGGTGAACGTATCCCGGTTGGTGACGCTGTGTACTATGATGGCTCAGACCCAGCTAAAATGCATAACTATTACGCTTTCTTGTACAACAAGGTCACATTTGAGGTGCTCGAACGTAAATTGGGCAAGAACAAGGCAGCTGTATTTGCCCGATCTGCTACCGCTGGTGTTCAGAGATTCCCAGTTCACTGGGGTGGTGATCCATATTCAACCTACGAAGCCATGGCCGAAACTCTTCGTGGAGGTATGTCGCTCGCACTGACTGGATTCGGATACTGGGCTCATGATATCGGTGGATTTGAAGGAAATCCAGACAAAAACCTTTATATGCGGTGGATCGCATTTGGTCTCATGTCTTCACATTCTCGTCTGCATGGATCTAATTCATATCGTGTACCATGGTTGATTGATCCATCAGGTCAAGCTGAAAAGGTTCTTGCAAAGTTTGTTGCTTTTAAGCATACATTGATGCCATATCTTATTGCCATGTCTCGCGAAGTCCACTTTTACGGAACACCAATGTTGCGTGCCACATTCTTAGAGTTTCCAGGTGAAGCTCAATCATGGTTGGTCGATAGACAGTACATGCTTGGTTCAGAAATTTTGGTAGCCCCAGTCATGTCAGATGAGGGCGAAGTTGAATACTTTGTTCCTGAAGCTACCGGCGGTAAATGGTACGGTTTATTTGACGGTAAACTTCGATCCGGTGGAAAATTCATTACCGAAACTCATGATTTCTTTTCTATCCCTGCTTTGGTTAGACCCGGTGGTGTGGTTGTGTTTGGAAAGGAATCGAAAACAGTTGAATACGATTGGACTGAAGGAATTACAGTCCTTGTCAACGCATCATCAGATATTGCTTCTCGCAAGGTTGGAATTCCAAATTACCGTGATGTCGATGGTGCAGACAAGGTCGCTCTTGCAGTCAGTGCTGCCGATAACAAACTCGAAATTATTGTTGAAGGATCTCTTGACACTAACTGGACAATAAAGGTCGTGGCGGCTGACGTCTCAAGTGCTAATGTTGGTGGCGATGACGTCGCGGTTAGTAAAGCCGTTGGTGGCGAGTTTTTGGTTCCAGTCAAGGCTGGTGAAAAGAAGATTACAATCTCTCTTGCCTAATTTACTGTAAACTCTTTATGCATAGCTGGTTAAAATGGGTTACTTGGATTTTCACCTAACAATACAATTGTATAAAATATATGTTAACTCCTTTAAAACATTACATTGACGATGTGGGCTTCAAAGGCGCTGCTGCATCACCCCATGTCTTTCTTCCTGACTTATTATAATAGGTATTGGTATTTTTGTGTGGTACGGTGGTGTCGTTGGAATAACGGTTATAACGAGGTCGAGTAGGTGACCGAGGCACAGCAGACGTAGGACTCATTGGAGCTGGCACTTGTTTGAGTTGTTCTGCGACCAAATTTGCATGTTTGGCTGATTCATCATTGATTATTTCTGAAAATGGGATTTTCGATGCCATTTTGGGTGTAGTAGGTCCGGGCGACTGCATTGGGGTTTTTACGGCCGAAATCTCGGCGGTGTCAACAGCCAACGGAGGACGTGAGTTCTCTTTTTCGACCGCTTCCGTTTGATTACCTTGAGTCAATAGAGTATCCCTATTAGCCAAATACTGGTTCCACTCGTTTCTACCTTCATCAGTAGTAAGATCGAATTTGACGCCATCAACAGTAATTACACATCGCGCCTCAGCCACAGCAGATGAAGCCGCCAGGATGTCGCCCATTGCAAAATCTTGCACGGCCTGATCCGCAGTCATGGAATTAAAATATGCTGCTTGCTGAGCTTGCGCGGCATTAGACTGATAGAGTTGATACACGCCATGCCACAACCTTGAAAGCGCATCCCGAACCTTCTCGAGTTCACGTCGAACGTCGCCTCCACGATTAAGTCTTCCCTGCAAGTTACGCGCGTCGGATTTTGCAGATTGCGCTACATCTGCAATCGAAGTTTTTAATAGGTCTAGCTCACGATTGGTCGACACTAGTCCAGCCTGTAGTTGACGTAAAAGTGCGTGAGATAGTTCCATTGTGGTAGACGTTGGTTCGAAAGGCCTTGGTTTGTATTCAACAGGTGATTCTGATGGTTTTCGATAGTCATTGTAGTACAGCAAGACAAATCCAGCGCCAGAGATTATCAGCGCCAGCACTGCAGTAGTCCTGAACAAGTCAAAAGAAGGCGGGCTGTCGTTAGCGACAACAGCTGGCGAAGCAACCAACGGCTGAACGCACGTCATAAGAGAAGAATGAAGTGATTCGCTCGATAATTCAGCGGTAGCCATGATAAAAGAAATACACTGAAGAATTGAATCAGGCAAAGCGTGTTTCCCATCCGTGGCCTCCTGCTTGGCTGCAAGCGCAAGATGTAGCCGATCATTAGCCGACAAGTACCGTCCCCGTAAAGCCTGTCGTTCTTGCCAGGACATAGACGAAGTCTGATAAATAGATACTGATACAATAGTGCTGTTGAGCAAAAATAGAAACCCAAATAAAAGCCATGGTGTCGAGTACGCTGCTAGATTGATCGCAAGCCGCTCCAACTTTTCTCGCAAGAACAGGACTGCGCAAGAAACCTTATCTTGTACAATACGATATAGGCCTACTAATGACAACATTACCTTCCCATAAAAAGACCTGACTGACGCCATTATAAAGCTTGATTGTATTACTTAGATGACTTTGCAGGCGCGTTTGTTCGCTGCTTGAGCTCGTCTGTTTATCCCAATGCGCGATCGTGTTTTGAATTTTCCACTTCGAGCGCCACCCTAGTGCCCCAGACACGCGACAGCCCTACCCGGTGCCGACCAATCGCCGCTCAGCAAATTCCGGTCAAAAAAAAAGCACAGGCCCCAACAGTGTGTACGAAAAAATTGCAAAATAAAAAGTTGGGTCGGAATTTTTGTGAGAAGTCGGATAATTGAGTGGACGTCCGTTCATGGATGTGATTATATCGGAGTGTGCTCGGCGATGGCAAACAGAGCTCAAGAAACAGAGCAGTGTTGACTGTATAACCACATAATTATACGACTAATTATTTGTACTGTAACTATGGCACGACAATATATATGTACATGCATAGTTAACTTTCAACATAAGTTTGCACGCTCCCGTCACTAGCGCTAGTTCCCATGTCTCTTATCGATAAGTTGTGCAGCGAGATCGCAGCAGTGTGCGCCAAAAAAGCAGCCACCAGACGTGGCAATGAGTCGTCAGGTGCGAAAACTAACAATCAATCCACCTTACATATTCGACACCGTAAAAATTGGATTGTGAATATGTACTGTATGTATGTGTTCAAGTGGTTGGCTGTGCTCAACCAACCTGTGACAATGCTTTATGTCATAGTCTAACGGTGGTCACTAGTTGTCTCGCTACTGGCTTGCCTTAATTTAGTGATGTGACGAGAATATTATATGTATGTATACATAAATGCATGTATGTAACTACTCCATGTGCGCGATATTGTATATTAATACACAAATCGATTGAGTGTATAAAAGAGAAGAATTTAAATGCATTGAAACACCGAGCCATGTAGAATCTAAGGGTGTTGATCGCATTGGTGATTGTCTTTTGGTCTGTCTCCTGGCATCTTGCCTGTGGGTGGGGATTATACATCTACGCAATGACGATATATATATCTTAGACCAAGACTGCTCTGCACTGCAGTGGTAGACACTACAGCTAAACTAGTGATTTCGCGTATTTGCGATCTACGATTTATGTAGATACAATATTAACTAACCGGAAATATAAAATGTCAGAACTATTGACGAGGATGCGATCTGATGCGAAATCACGCTTGTGGCGACGCTGTCTTTGTGCAGTAATATCTAAAATTTATCACCATAGATACCAGTACTAGATAACACCGTACAGTAAATAATTCGTCAGTCATCCGATTAAATCCACGGTCGTTTGGCATTTATAAAGAGAAGCGTCTTGATTCGTCTCCATTCCATATTACATACTCGTCTGTGGGCCAGTCCCGCCGTCCAGCGTGTCGCGTAAGGTTTGACGAGCCGCACTATAAAAGTCTAATTTTTTTGTCAAATTTTTTTTTTTTTTTTGTTTTCGTAGCGACCAGACAGGAAGCAAAAGTTAGCCAACTGGATGAAATCTTCATCTATGGATTACTGCGATTGAAAGGCGCTATGAAGAGGTCTTTGTCGTTTTTGTAGATATCATGTGAGGTGTAGAAATGCTGTTTTTGCTTCGCCGTTGCGATATCGCCATTTTTTGGCTGGACTCTGACAGGTCACTATAGCCTGCTGCAGTTGCAGCATTGGCCATGAGACGACCTACAACTATAAAGGAAATATGTAATCACAATTTGAGTGCTCACAGCTCAGAACAGCAGCGACAGCAGAGCAAAAATGAATTGGCAACTCAGTCCTATTAGAATAGCGAGGTGTTTTAAGTTTCTCACGGTCATCAGCCTTTACGGCGCTGGGATTCGATGCTGCTGTGTATGTATAGGAAGTTGCTGTAATTGCTTTCTCTCTCTTGGGTAAAAACAGATCTGGCAATGAATGTATCTTTTGTCGCTGTATGTTAAACTAAAAAACTAAATAACTCGTTCCCCGAATGGTCCTGCTACATCTGTATTATGTACATACATAATACGGCAATGAGTGGATGAGCTTGGGTGGCAATCCGCACCCCCGACCCAACCAACAGGGAGAACACGGTGCTTTTAAACGCACCGATGATGTGTGATATTTTGTGCCGTCTAAATAGGATTTTGATTATAAAAAAAAACCTACAACAATTTACTTATTCTCTTTATTTGAGAATTCTTTTAAGAATATAGTTGCTATTGTCATTTTTGTGCGCTGGCTGCCACTGGAGCTGCGGTCGTTGATCTTGCTGGCCCGACCTAATTCGTTTTGGCTGACCCGCGAAAGCACGGACAATATCGCAGCTGTGACTTGCTCTCGTGCCAACCCATCCACCATCTATCATCCTCCGCCAGGCTGGTCGGCGAGTCCGATGCTCTTCAACCAGCTCTCTTCCGGTCTCACCTCCACCGGTTTCTCATCTCAACGTACAGATTGTCGGCTCAAAGCTGACTAGTCGTCGTCTTATATCACTCGAACCAGAGCATACAGCCTTTGTTCAACGTGCATCGCATGTATATAGCACGGTTTCTCAAGTTTGATTTTTATCTATAGTATTGCATTTCATACACGACATGAAGCGGAATTTCGATTGTTCGATTGCTGGCTTGTCTGCCGAGATTGATATTCACGACGAGATCGAGGAAATGGCGATTCCGGAACTTGAATTCAGTCCAAAGAGAGCTCGGACAGACGAGTTCGACTCGTTTGGTATGGTTGCCCAAGAAGCGTTGTATAGTTGTGATGAAGCTAACTCTATTTTAGACGACTCCGATGAGGCCTCGGATTTGTTTGACCTCTTGTCACCGTCATTGCCATCGCTAGAATTGCTCGACTCGCCAGTGTCATTGTCAACCGACTTGAATGACGAGGACGAGGGCGATGTCACCGACGACGAAGAGTTCACTCCTCGCAGACCAGTAGCTGCCAAACGCCCAGCTGGATACGCAGCTCCAGCGCCAGTGGCAGTGTCTAAGACCGGGCCTATTCTTGGGCATTGGACTGAGAGCCATTCTTCGTCTAACTCTTCAGTCGCGCAGCCATCGGTGGCCATGTCTGTGGCTGGGTCCAACAGCCCATCGAACGCTGCCCCTGTCAACGTGGACTCGTTGTTGGAAATGTACTTTGACGTTAACAATGTCGTGGACGAAGAGTCGACTAATAGTTCGCCGTCGAACAAATTCTGGATCGACAAGTACATGAACATTCCTATCTGCGGATATCTCAACCGAGGACTGTTGACTCCTCCTGATGAGTCAGTGCCTGGATACTTCTCTACAGCTATCGTTAAGGATGGCAATAAAATTCCCGGACTGCGACGAGCAAAGACCACATCCGGCGTGATGGGCCTGAAACGTCGTAGCTTCTACATGGGCAAGGGCAAAGAAATGGTCGGCTTGGGTGTCATGGTGGGCGACTTGCTTTTGTAATGACATAAAAGTAATACGGTTCGGATTTGATCTTTTTTCCTTTTGGTTTGGAGTTGGTATCTTTTAGTTTATATTTCCCTCATCTTTATTTTTAATCCTCTTGATACCCTGAAGGGGTCTCTAGGTCGCGTATGAAGGGCACGATATGATCCGATATTTGGAAAATTGGCATGATTAAAGCGCCATAGAATAGGTTCTCACAAAAAAAATTGGGCTCGGTGCATAGGATTCGGATGTAGTAAAGTTTAATGGCTACTACACAAAAGTTGAGCTGCGTGATATTCTGGGTGAATTTGCACGCTGGTATAAAAGTTTTCTTTTCTCTTTTTGTATTTTTTGGCAGCATTTTTGAAGGCTGTATAGTCATTCTCTTGGATTGTGAATTCATTTGGTTTGGACATTTCTTTTTTTTTTCCTTCACTCTGGGTTTCATCTGTCCTGCGAGAACTGGTAATAAGCGTTCACTAGAATAGCTGGTGCTGAGCATAGCGGGCATTTGATGGCGATGTACAGTATACATAATGGTTTTGTAATTATTAATATAACTCCCTTTTCAATTATTAAAATAGTAAGGTGTTTAGTAGGTCTAGGAAGTTCGGTGACTGAGTAACGTATAGTGCACGAATTGACCTCCTGATGTCTGAGACCAGTTAGAAGGCTGAAGAACGAAGCCACATAGTTAATGGATAAGTGCTGTTAAAGTAAAGTAATGTTGATCAGCCAGGGCCCATTTGCGGGAAGTTTAGTGTTCAACATCGTCAGCGGAGCCGCGAGCGCTTAGCGATATAGTATCTACCGTAGTATCTAAACACTTCATATATATGCCAGAATAACTTATTTTAGCTGTAACATCCGTTTTTCCGGAAAACGGTTTTTTTTTTTTTTTTTTAGTTAACGGCATGGTTTTGACATTTTGTAATCCGACATTTTGTCGGCGCGAGCGGTGAAGCTGCTCGCTTGGTGGTCCCCCAAGTTAAGCAGTGACGTAATTTCTTACGTCATTTATACACACCAACCCCTTTGTTTTACATTGGGGCGAGTCTTTGCAAATCCACGATTCCGTCGCATTTGGCGACACAACTGTGCAAAGTTTACCGTCACAAACACCAACTGTCGAAACCATCACGACACCAGAAACACACCACGCGACGCGAAATTGTAAACAAATCGATTTAGTCATGTACGTATGATTGCGACTTATGTGCTCGAAGCACTTGCGTCTTGCAATGCGTTGTAATTATCGGGCCGTGGTTAACGGCAGCTAAAGCTAACCCATCGACGCTAGGGACGATTCAGATCTCGCTGCGAACTTAGTAGGCATTACCGGTGGACACCACCAGATGCACCATGATCCTCATAACCAGATGCATCATGATCCTCACCACCATGAGGACCTAAATATGACAACCAACGCTGCGATTGCGGCAGCAGCTGCAGCCGCAGCGGCAATTGATCCTGCAATTGGCGGTATGATCAACCCTACAGGTACAGGAAACGATAGCATTGATGGGAAAGATCGAAATTCATCCGCGAGTGACTTGGATCCCAAAAAAACATGTATATTTTGCCACAAGACGTTCTCGCATCCGGGATCTCTTGGTCGGCATTTGGATTTGAAACGTGGCACGAGATTGCACCCTGCTGAGGGCGTAGACCAACTTCGTGGTGACGTCAAACGACGAGGCGACGTTGTGGAAATCAAAGCTCGTCGTGCAAGACGTGCAAAGGAGTATAACGCTCGTGACGAAGTAAAGCAACGTGCAAAGTTGCGCCGAAGAGATAAAGAACGGAGTCAACATGCGAAAGATGAAGCTAGAAATCAGTTTTTGCTCAGACTAGGACTACCCCAACTACCGCCACATCCATCGTTCCCATATATGGTCCTATACTTTCTCCCACCGATGCAATGGCCTCATGATCCTCCTACTCAGGAGACATTTAGTCAGCTTTTGTTAATGGTACAACAGTATGGACGTATGGATTTAGCTGCGAAGGCGCAGGTAGCCTATGATGCATGGGCTCAGCAATCGCGTCCTAAAAAGATCGAAATGTGGAACCGTGAGCAACGTAGTGTCGCTGAAGCTGCACTTGGGACTTTGTCATTGTTTGATCTGGCACGACGGGATGACTGGATTGCTGATGAGGAGAAGAGAATCAAAGAAATTGAATCGATAATGTGACGGTTGGCTACGTATCTAGTGATAAGGATCGGGGAACGGTTTGTTTAATTGTAGTGTAAGGAGTAAGTTAGCTAAACTCTAGTTTATAGAAATACGAGATACGTTTCAAGAGCTCTTAGCATCTTTGCATTAACTACTGTATTAAATTACCACTATTCAAGTCCACTGATATCAATAACATGCTCAACTCCTTTAACAATTGCACCACTAACTCCAACAGCATCAATACGTAATCTACATCTCATATCCTCCTCCTTGACACCATCTAACACGTAAACGTATCCCGTTGCGCATGCAACTCCGACCATGTTGCCATTGATATACACAATCCACTCGCTCGCCTCGACGTCATTCATCCAGCGAATTGTAAGTCTTTTCTCGGTTCCTCTAATCTTACTGTCACATGTAACATCAAGATCCTGTACTCTTGAGCACGAAGGCATAGCAACCTGTGGACGTAGGGGTGAATACAATGCAATCCCACCAAAGTAGATTGTCCCCGCAAAATTATCGCCAGTCACAACATCGAGATTAGTAAGAGCAAACTCATTCGAGCACCCCACAACACTAGCCGGTAAGGCAAAATTGAAAGATTTGCGTACCCAAGAGTTAAGTACACTTCCAGACAAATCTGCGTCAAACGACAAATGACCATTAGGTTCGTCATGTGACTTAATCTTCCCAGCTAGACGAATCTTGAGGTCCCCTTTTGAACACTTAAAAAATGTCACTAAAAACACAAATGATCCTCCTCCAACGTCACCTACAGGTGAAATGGGCATATTCAGAGGAAAAAGAGGGGTTGTATATGCTCTCTTTGGAGACGAGTCAGCAGATCTGGAAGAAACTCTTCGTATTCTTAGCGGAGATGATACTTGGGAGTCTGATGACGATTCTTTTTCAGATATTTGGCTTTGACGCTCATCCCGTTGTTCAAGTGCTTGAAATAAATCATGATATTGTGATCTGTTGTGTGGATCAACCGTAAACTTCAGACTCGCACCTCCATAGAAAGCTTTGGTGGTGTCGAGGCTCCATGTCGTTTTAAACGATCCAGAATGTGCTGTAGTAACACCCTCTGTTCGTAGTTTACGTTCATACGCTACCATATATGGCGTATTACAGTTAGTTGGATATGGTGGTAAAGCAGTCTGCAAACCATGATGTGCCCAAGAATCGGCATGTTCGACTTTGCCATTGACAAAGAACCGCGGTCCATGCCCAGGATTAAAGCAGGTATAAAACAACCGATACTTCTTTGTCTCTAAAACAGGTGCTGGGAAAGGATTAAAAAATGCGGCAATGCTGTTGTTTTTCCCGTATTCGTCAGGCATGTCGTACCAAAATCTGTAATCATTTACCTCAAAAGCATGATGGTCAAGTTCTTCATAAACCCTAGAAGATTAGCATCTGGGTCATTATTATCGTATACCAAAAAAATGAAAAATAATTACCATGCCGGTGCAAATAAAGCTATACTCGTTTGAGCATGTTCAATCTGCCTTATAGCTTTCCCAATATCCCATTTTGCTGGATAGTGCACATTACGGCCCCATACATCCAATCCAGTATATACATTACTCCTATAGTATTGTCCTGCATACTTTGAGCTATTAAATACCGCCTCTTCTTTCCAAAAATAATTTGTAAATAGAGAGTCTGAAACGTTTAAAAACGGCAATGTTTTCTTGTTCAACGCATCTTGATATTCAACTTTGTTGTCTAGCGTCAATGAGTCGTACCATACCAACTGCGCATGCTTGCCCACTTTTTGATGTAGCCTAAACTTCAAATATTCAACAAATAACAAAAGTTCAGTCACATTTTCTTGACATGGCATTGTCATCTCCATGTTCAGCAAGTATCCATCAAACCCAAAAAAACGCGCAACCTGCACGAGCTTATCGGCAACCTTGTAATTCCCCAATTCATCTGTCTCCAAAAGCGTTTTCAGTTCATTTTCATCACACTGCCCTTCAAAGATCACTGTCCCCAAACACCGCACCCCGGCACGATGGCATGCGGTAGTCCATTGCACTGGAGGAACGGCTACACGCTTGTGTGAAAAATACACAAACGTATCAACAATCGACAACGCTCGTGCCCAATATACGTCACCTCCGTCATTGTGAGGAAAGTATCCTTGACAGTGATGATCTTGCCAAGCAGCATATCCCCCTTTGAAGTCATGACAGAGGAGTAGCCTTGGAGTGTGATCTATCCCACGCCGCCGTACACAAATGCGTGACCTACAAAGCTGCAGCTCGTCAGAAGTGCCATCCCATTCTTGCAATTCATCTAGCGTCTCAAAGTATCGACACCTAATCTTAGCAGCCATCCCTTGAAGATGCTCAAGGTTAATCAAGTTGGTCCTAGCAACATATCGCAGATGTTTACATTTGACCGCGTTTTCGCGATGGCCATCGCGGGGTTGGTAGAAATTTTGTCATTGTGGCCGCACAAGCCCCTAAGCCCTACTATATCTATTGCTTGCTCGGGCCACAGCGCCCCCACTGAATTGTTTATATGGCGCGGTTGCTCAGGCCCTCAGTTGGTTGATTGCTCGATATTATTGAGCTACTGCCCGGTGCTTATCTTGGTGGCACCGCGGCCGAGTCCCCCCCACCCCCCCCCCGCCAAGCGAGTCTGGACGATGTGAACTGCGAATCAGCTAAACCGTATGTACCCGCAGCGCCAAAAGCAGCAGAAGTGTACAGTACATATAGTTATACATACAGTACGTCGTTATCGTCAGCGGCTGGTGACTTGGCTGCACGACTCACGTCTATCTGTGCCCGCATCTGCTCGGCGCGTAGGCAAAGCTTTCATGAGCAGGAGCCAACAACAGCCTATATGCGGACACCACACCATGGGATACATACAGTCACACGTCCTCTCTTCGATATCAACGAGTTAGATAATGAGTTGCGTCTCCTCTTCGACACTTACACGGCCAACCACTATAATTGAGCACCTTACATTGGAGACTAGATCCGTAGAACGCACTGTATGGCAGAGGTTTGGCCGGGTAAGTGTCGAAAAGGGGACGGGGATCGTCAACATACACTCCACATAATAGGTGTGCTTTCCTAACTGTGATTTCACATACAGACTCTGGTCAAAGGGACATCTTACAAATCCGATATTTTTTAAGGTCTTGTGTAATTCTTGATTCCAACAACGCGGAGCCTGTTTCAAGCCATATAGGCTGCGCTGTAATTTGCATGCGTAATTGCGCTTGTTTAGATTTAAACCATCTGGGATCTCCATGTAGATTTTTTCGTCGATTTTCCCATTTAGAAATGCGGTATTCACATCAATTTGATGTATTGTGAGTCCGTGCTTCGAATCTAGTGTGATCAGAATAAGTATCGTTTGTGCCTTTAATGTGGGACTAAAAGTCTTTTGAAAGTCTACTCCTTGTTCTTGAGTAGAACCTTTTATCACCAGAAGGCCTCGATATCTTTTTCTTTTAGCGAGCATATCATTTTTGATGACCAATACCCATTTACTGTGAAGAAGTTTCATGTCTGCAGTGCGGGGAACAATTTTCCAGGTTTGATAGGTTATGAGCCCTGCCGCAACCAACATGTCTGGCATCAAGGAGACTTCTACTTCAAAGGTTATTATTTACAAGAACTTGAAAACTCCAAGCTCTCCCGGTACTTATTGTGAGCATTGGCTCATTCAGAGCTTGGAAGGAATGAGGTGTACAGCCTTATGAAAAGATTGAATATTGAACTGGTGAAAAAGGATGATACTGCGGATAATATATTGGAAGGTCAGCTTGCAGGTGAAGGTATCCCGTCTGCTGCGAAAACCAAAGACTATAAAGAACGCCAGCAAATTCTACTGGAAAGGCTTAAGGATTTAGTCAATCATGATGAAAAGCTAGTTGCAAAACTGTCTGCTGGTCAGGACTACAATGATCCCGTTGGTTTTATCCGTACTCTAAGGATAAATGAGTGCAAGTTAAAGACTTGCTGGAGACATGCTACACCACAAAGTTACTTTCTGAAGCTGGACACACGGATGAATGGAGCATTACGTTCAATGGACTTATACTACCAAGCCAGAAAGTCAGATGGTCAGGTCTCAGCCATTATTGCTGCTATACAGATTCACAGACTCAAGGAATTGAATCCTAAGGTCGAGAAATTGTTTTGGGAGAAATGTCGTGAATTGGTGACAAGATTCGAACCTGGCTCAACACCCTGGACAAGGGAGTACTGGGAAGAACTAAATAATATGTTCAAGAGTCCTCTTCTGACTCACAAGCTTTACAGACACCAGCAAAGGTCTTTTATCAATCCAGACAGAAACGGAGATTTAATAACTACAAAAGACAGAGGAAGGTCACACACTTCTGCAAGAAGTGCCACAGACGTAAAAACCAGCCGACGAATGAACATATAGACAACCAGAACACCGCTCGTAACTCTATCAACGCAACTCCTATCAGCGGTCAGGCCAAGAACAAGCGAACATCTACTGGATGCAGGGAGGTCCATCAGCACAGGTAGTCACTTCTTCTCAACACGCTTATTTGTCAAATAATGACTTAAATGTAGGCACTATAATTGACTCAGGCACGTTCGTTCATATATGGTCAGAGCGAGAGGCTGTCGGTAATTTTAATCCGGTTGCGAACGAGTATATCTTTGGAGTGGGAAACGGAAGAGTGCAGGTCTTGGGGTATGGTACGGTGAAGCTAGAAATCAGAAGCATTGAAGGAAATGACGTACTGCCAGTTGTGTTGACAGATGTTTGAGCGGTGTCAGGTTTTGGGAAGAATTTGATATCTGAGAATCTACCTATTCAATCCACAAACGTCAGCATTACTCACCGTACTAACTATGCTACCCTCAATATGAAAGGTGGATTGTTGAAAATTGGAAGAGTCCAAGGTGGTTTACTATATATCGACATCAAATACTCCAACGTATACTCTGCAGAAAAGTACTCGAAAACTGGGAAGGATCTACTCAACCTGCATGCCCGATATGGTCATCTAAATTTCACAGACTTGAAAAATTATATACGCCGTCTTAGCATTCACGTACCGCATCTGGAAAATCAAATTGATTGGTGCACAGATTGCGAACTTGCGAAAACTAAGAAACAACACACTGGTCGTCGACTTACCACAGAAGCAACGCGACAATTAGAAATAATGTATTCAGATGTTTGGGGCCCAGCACGTGTTGAAGGACTTGGTGATGCGAAGTATTATGTCTCTCTAATGGATAATTACTCTCGATAACAACGAATTGGCATATTAAGTAGCAAAACAGAGGTTGAAAATTATAAAGCAAGAGATCAACCGACTCAATAACAAAATACCAGGAACGCGGGTTACCTATTTTCGCACAGATCGTGGGACGGAGTATGGTACCATCACACTGGCAACTTATTTCCATGAAATGGATATTGAGCATCAGTTTGTCGCCGGCATATACTGCTGAGCTAAACGGCATGGTGGTGCGACTTAATGGCACACTACTCAATGGTGCCAGAGCTTGGTTATTTCACGAAGGATTGCCTGCTCAATTTTGGCCTTATGCAGTCACTGTGCACAATTTTATTTTGAATCGCATACCGACACAAGCCACAAACGAAGTGCCTTACACTCAATTCTTTGGCAAAGCACCGATCCACGATATGCATGCTTTTTGTTCAGACTGCATCGTCAAGAATCTTGTTCCAGGCCAATTTTGCTGGATATTCGTGGCAGCCTCGGACATATAAAGTTTACCTACTCAAATCCGACAAGGTTGTGGAGTCACATCATGTGACAATTCTTGATGACCGTTTCACGGCTACACATTCCTTGCAGGTGGATGAAGATGCAATTCCTGCCTACTTCTGTGAACTCAGTCAGGCGCTCAGGCGTTCTAGGGAAGATATTGCAACCACATTGCTATCTTCAGGGGAAGAATCTGCAGAAATGTAAGTTATTCTTCCATATTGATATATCAAAAGACAACAGTAAGATCTCTTTACTGTTAGACTAAAAGTCAGAAGTCAGGTCCCTGTATTGTTAAACCAAAAGACAACAGTCAGATCACCTTACTGGTAGATCAAAAGACAGAAGTCAGGTCCCTGTATTGCTAGATCAAAAAGATTTATTTCTAGAATCCATAACATTTGAAAAGCATAAGGATGGACTAACGTCTGATAGATGCGGAGATATTGCCATGAGAAGTCAGTCAGAAGAAGCATGTGAATAAGCATGAACTGTAAGTGTATCTTAACACAAAAGGATAGCACAAACAAAAGATAATGACTTAGAAGATCACACGATGATATGAGAAGTCAGCCATAAGAACAGCATGTGAATAAGCATGAACTGTAAGTGTATCTTAACACAAAGGATAGCACGAATGAAAGATAAATGACTCTGTAGGCCAACATACGAGCCACAAAATAAGAGAGTCAAATGTGAAGAAAATATAGAGAAGTCAAATAATTACGTTTCTGAAGAAGCACTAGTGTATAAAGATGTGCATGAAGCATTCAATGCCATTGTAACTGCCAGTAACGGTAAGCTGTCTAAACAAATGGAGACAGATAATGCCATATTTGAGATTGATATGTTGATGGTGAAGGCAAACTCTTAGAATTTGAGAAACGCACTAAATGAGATGAGACCATTTGTGTTCCCAGTTGGCACTGTTCCAGCCACCTATCAACAAGCCATAATGTCGGATGATCAAGACATCCGTATGTGTTCAATAGACTAAATATTACTCTGGTGGTGGTGTTGTTGTTGTCCTCAGGCGACATTGCGCTCCGCTTGTGCGCAGGTTGTTTTTTGAGTCTTAATGAATGTACTTACATGAGCAAGGAGTAGAAGTTCAATCGCATTGAAATCAATTAACTATACTCGCTCGGTTTGTCACTACCAATTCACGTGAGTTATGAAAGTTTTCTCGCATTGTTGTTACGTATGTATTACAGCTGTTTCTGTTTCAGAGTGTGAGTTATTAGCGGTTGACATGAGTACCAAAGATAGCAATGAGCAGTATAATGGCAACTATAAACGAATGTAGTGATATGCAACACAAAAGTAAAAGAAAACAGATGCAACACGAAAAGAAATAGAAGTAATAACCCTAATCCACGCAAAAATTAATTGTACCCCTTACATATAGCCCATGTACATTATACCCTAACAGTCATAATAATCTGACACAGAGGATCCCGGATAACTACAATATCCCAATGCAGCGGTCAGGGACAACATATGTACACCGCCTATGTAAACAGCTAGAATACCTCCACCTTTCACCCCATGAAGACCAATTGCACAACCGGTTATTATTGGACTTCATTGAACAGGCAAACTCGCCAGGGGCTCAGAGCCGATGCCGCTGCCCCCGCGCAGCTCCGGGTACTCGGGCCGCATATCCTTTGGCTTATTTAAATCACCGAGGAAACAATGCCTAATTGGTGCCTTCTTGTCCCAGAAATGATTATAAAAGCGGCAGTTCACCCCCAAGTTTGAACTGAGTTCTTTCAAACAGTTCAATTCATGCAGAAAGAAGGCCACCATGGAGAAGCTCGATGTTGAAGACCTTCTCGAAAAGCTCACCGTCGGAGAGAAGACGCTTCTTATTTCCGGTGAGATGGTTGCCGCTAATCACTGATCACATTAGTCTGACAATCTAGGTCACGATCTTTGGCACACAAATGCTATTCCGCGTCTTGATATCCCTGCCCTGCGCATGACCGACGGTCCTAATGGAGTTCGTGGAACTAAATTTTTCAACAGTATTCCAGCCGCTTGCTTCCCTTGCGGAACAGCTCTCGCTGCCACTTGGGACTATGACTTGCTCATCAAAGCCGGATCGGTTATGGCTGAGGAAGCCAAGGCTAAAGGGGCCCATATTATTCTTGGACCTACGGTGAATATGCAAAGATCGCCTCTTGGTGGCCGTGGTTTCGAGTCTTTCTCGGAAGATCCAGTCTTGGCCGGTTTATCAGCCGCAGCTGTTATCAATGGTATTCAAAGCAAAGATGTTATTGCTACTATTAAGCACTTTGTTTGCAACGACCTTGAAGATCACAGAATGGCCATTGATTCTATTGTCACTCCGCGTGCGTTACGTGAAATATATTTGAAACCGTTCCAGATCGCCATCAAAGATTCAAACCCTCATGCAGTGATGACATCCTACAACAAAGTCAATGGCATTCATGTGGCTGAGAATCCTTACTTGATTGACACTATTTTAAGAAAGGAGTGGAAATGGTCTGGATTGGTGATGTCTGATTGGTATGGTTGTTATTCAACCTCGGAAGCGATTAACGCTGGTATGGATATCGACATGCCCGGTCCTAGTGGTTTTCGCGGTGATCTTGTGATGCGTGCATTAAATTCAAATAAGATTACTATGAATACTCTTAATGCCAGAGTTCGCGAGGTTCTGAATACTATTAACTTAGCAACAAAGTCAGGCGTTCCCACTAATGCTCCTGAGCAAGGTGCAAACACTCCTGAGACAGCTGCGTTGCTGCGTAAGATTGCTGCTGATGCAATTGTCTTGTTGAAGAACGATGGTCTTAGCTTACCATTGAGCAAATCTAAGACCACTGCTGTTATTGGTCCTAATGGTAAGGTTGCTACTATCTCCGGTGGTGGTTCTGCTTCTCTTGTGCCTTATTATGCTGTGACTCCGTTTGAAGGTATCAGCAGCAAGGTTGAAAGTGAACTGAAGTACACTATTGGTGCATATGCTCACAAGAGTTTGCCATCTTTGGGCTCTACTACTACGACTCCTGATGGTCGACCTGGTGCTTCATTCCGCACTTTTGCGGAGGATCATGAAGTTAGCACTCGTGAAGTTGTCGACGAATTCTTGTGTGCCAAGGTGGAGATGTTCTTATTCGACTATCGAAACCCATTACTTTTCCAGCGTGAAGACAAAAAATACTGGGGTGAAGTTCTGGCGGACTACGTCGCTGAAGAGACAGGCACATATGAGTTCGGTGTTGCTGTTTTCGGAACTGCCAATTTATACGTGAACGACGAGCTTGTGGTAAACAACACCGACAATCAAATTGCAGGAGATTATTTTTTTGGTCACGGTACTATTGAAGTTAGAGGTACTTATAAGATGGTTGCCGGTGAAAAGTATCGCATCAAAATTTTGTTTGGTAACTCCAAAACCGGAAACCTTGACAACGCTCTTCTCACATTCCCAGGTGGTGGTCTCAAAGTTGGTATGGCTCGAGTTATTGATGACGAGGAAGAAATTGCCAAAGCTGTATCAATTGCAAAGTCTGTTGATCAGGTTGTGCTCTCTGTTGGCTTAAATGCTGACTGGGAGAGTGAAGGATATGACCGAAAGCACATGAAGATGCCTGGTAAGGTAGATGCGCTTGTGTCGGCTGTTCTCGCTGCTAATCCAAACACTGTGGTTGTGGTGCAATCTGGTACACCTGTTGAAATGCCATGGATTAATGAAGCTAAGAATGTGCTTCATGCGTGGTATGGCGGAAATGAGACTGGAAATGCTATTGCAGATGTACTGTTTGGCGACGTTAACCCATCAGGCAAGTTATCACTATCCTTCCCAAAGCGTGTTCAAGATAACCCAGCATATCTAAACTACAAGTACGAGAACGGAAGGACTTTGTATGGCGAAGATGTCTACATTGGCTATCGCTACTATGAAGCTATTGAACGCGACGTATTATTTCCGTTTGGTTTTGGCTTGTCGTATTCGAAGTTTTCTATTTCTGGACTCCAAATTTCAGTCGAGAGTGGAGTGGTTAAAGCTTCAGTAACTGTTACTCTTGAGTTTGGTCCTGCTGGTAAGGAAGTTGTTCAATTTTATGTTAGCCAATGCAAGCCAATGATTGGCAGACCTCCCAAGGAACTCAAGGCATTCAAAAAGGTTTTATTGTCTTCGCCTGGAGAGTCTGCTACCGTCGAGGTTAGAATGGAGCTTGATGAGATCACTTCGTATTTTGATGAGAACGAAGATAAATGGATCTCGGAGAAGGGAACATATGAATTACTTGTTGGAAATTCTAGTGACAACATTGTTGAGAAGACCGAGTTTGAGGTTGCTAAGACTAAGTGGTTTTTGGGATTATGATCAAATTTATCCCAGCTGTGGTACTATTTGACAAGCACTAGTTAATAGAAGAATTTAAAATATAAAGACGAATTTTTAACACCAAACAAAGACACGATCATGTACAAGATAACTGGTTTAAGCAATGAAGCTTATTATTAATTTATCATAAAAGGTCTCACCGGCGGTTTAATTCTTAAAACTTCAGTGTGTCAGATAGTATATTAGCTCCATCTTGATGGCTATGTGCGCAATGAGAGATGTTGAGAACAGGGATGGGAGCATCACAATTACCAAAATGGCACCAATTAGTACTTACGTATTCACAATTTAGAAAGCCATCTTGTTGATCTAAAGTGGTCAGCCTAAAATACAGAATAGGCAACCTCAGATGATAGATCTGTGATCAAATGATTCCACGCTTTAAAAAGTTGATCTATAATATTCAGGGGGCGTGAAATTTACTGCCAACTTCCTAACTTCAAGGAAATTTCGTCAAAAATGCTGGATTTTCTTTAGCAATCTTAAAATACTACAGAAAATAAAATAATAAAAAAAATAGACGTAAAAGGAAGCTATTATTTGACTACAGAATTTTTCAAGCAATCCGCATATCGGTTTGATATTAACGAGAAGCCGCCTTGATCAGCGTCTGAACTCTAGACCGACCTAGAAGTGCACTTTATATGATTGGGCGTTATAATCAAATTAGTTTAATTGGTCAAATATTTTAAACTTCTAAGATTACGATCTAAAATGCCTTGCTAGTCCATAGTTGACGCCGAATGTGCCTTTCAAGCCATTCGTAGTTGCTAATTCAACCACGGGTTTGCTACTCAACCACGCCAAAAAAAAAGTTTAGCTTGATTGATATGTATATACATCGTGAGTGTGTTCAATGATATCTGCCGTTTCCAAGAATTATAGCCAGATGCACAAACAATTATGACGAAATATGGAGGCTGGCACTGGCAGCAGCGTTTACCCGGACTCTGCAACCTCTCTGCCCTGCTTGCAAACCTTTCATCATAAGCTTACAATGACTTTGAAACTAATGTAAAATTTAACACCATCTGTTTAAGCCTAGTTAGTCTTCCCCGAGATCTGGAGTCGCCAGATTCTGATCCAGACGATCAACATATGTACATACAGCGCCTGTTGAACGTTGTTGTGCCCCTGGACCTCCTCCCCCGCCAACCAGACGCCACCACGACGGGAGGCTGCAGCGAGTGGCGCCGGTCGATGACGCAGCCAGAGACGGGCGTGGGATCCACAGCATCCGATGAGCGTGCATTCAGTCAGACAGCTACAGTTCCGTGAGTTGACGTGCAACCACCCGACTTCAGAGTGAGCGTCGTGAAAAATCTGTTAAAAGCGAGTCGTCTATGTACATATGTCGCCATTTGTGCGCATACAGTGTTGTTCGCGTAGCCAGCCAAAAAAAAAAAAAAATTCTGCTCCCCCAAGCAGGCCGGACCGTTGGGAACTTGGGACAACCCCAGCCTAAACTTGCTCATACAAGTCGGACCCAAGACATATATAGCCTATCAGCGCGCTCCCTCCACAAAGTCCAGAGAACTAGAGATTATTACTCTTGCCATACCTTGACTGACGACGGAAATTCTAACTATTGCAATGCCAGAAAACGGATTACCAAAGTCTGCGTCGTCGACTCCTCGGCCGCCAGTTGATCCAACTGCGGTGCCGTCGAGCTCGCCTTCGTTCACCTTGAAGGCTGGTTTGGCTCAAATGTTGAAGGGTAGGTACAAATTGAATCCACAATAGCCTTCAAGTTGTAGTGCCTTGTCTGACGGTTTTATAGGTGGAGTTATTATGGAGTATGTGACTTCTGACCACAGCTCGCTGGATCCGCCGGAGAGAGATTCTAACAGCGCTACTATAGTGTCGTCAACGCAGAACAGGCAGTTATTGCTGAGCGAGCTGGTGCTTGTGCTGTCATGGCACTGGAGCGTGTTCCTGCCGATATCCGTGCTGAAGGCGGTGTTGCCAGAATGAGCGACCCCAAAATGATCAAGGAGATTATTGACGCGTAAGTTAGCCAGCATCGTACAGCTTTGAACAATGAACTGACAGATTTAGCGTATCTATTCCAGTTATGGCAAAGGTCCGTATTGGACATTTTGTTGAAGCTCAGATCATTGAGGTCCTTGGTGTCGATTACATTGACGAATCTGGTATGGTAGCCCTTTTTTTTTTTTTTTTTTTTTTTTTTGGCTTGAAGGAGAAGCAATGACTAATTAAATAGAGGTATTGACTCCAGCTGATCAGACTCACCACATTCTTAAGCACAACTTCAAGGTTCCATTTGTGTGTGGTGCTAAGGACCTTGGCGAGGCTTTACGCAGAATCTCCGAAGGTGCTGCCATGAGTAAGTTGTACACTTGTCGCTAGGGCGTATGCGAGTAGTTCTAATGGTAGTTCGCTCCAAGGGTGAAGCTGGTACCGGTGATGTGACTGAAGCAGTCAAGCACATCCGTACAATCAACTCAGAAATCAGAAGAATCGCTAACTTGCCCGACGAGGAACTTTACGTGCGTGCGAAGGAACTCGGTGTTTCGTTCCATTTGCTTAAAGAGACTGCCAAGAAGGGTCGCTTGAGCGTAGTGAACTTTGCTGCGTAGGTGCAAAAGCTTTTTGATACTTTTTCGTGGGATTATTTCTAATTGTGAAGCGGTGGTATTGCTACACCGGCCGACGCTGCTCTGTGTATGCAGCTGGGTTGCGACGGTGTCTTTGTTGGCTCCGGTATTTTCCTTGGCCACAACCCCGAAAAGCGTGCTCGCGCTATTGTTCAGGCTGTGACCCACTACAATGTACGTACATCATCTTTATTGCAATTGTGCTCGCGTCTAACAATCATAGGATCCTAGGATCTTGGCTGAGGTTTCGACCGATCTCGGTCCCGCCATGGTTGGCCGTACCGTCGAGAGCTTGAAGAATACTGAGAAGTTGGCTCGAAGAGGTTGGTAAAAGTAGTATTGTAATGTCATTCAGTTAAAAAAAAAACTTTTAATAGACACCAAGGTCTGTATTTGCTACGTATTCCAGTGCATAATAACACTGTTGTCCTCTTACTATGTTAATCAACTTAAAACATACGTAGCTCTTTAGTGGCACCCCTGAAAATACCCTGAAATAGCTCCACCTAGAAGACTGGGGCAACTTGCATCAAATTGTACGTCGTATGTGGGCTGTTTTAAACGAAATTCAGCAGCAGTCAAATGATACATACACGCTCTTAAGCAATTTTTCTATTTCTTATCTTGAGCCAGCATGGCTGTGATACTACTACGAGCGTTCGACGTCGCTTGATATCTTGGTTTCGGGCAAGGATGTCAGCTTAAAATTCTAGTTTCTTCTAGTAAAATCGGCTATACAAAATGTTCAAATACTCAACACCTTAGCAAATAGAACAATTACCAGCAATCAAATTTTATAAGCGTAAAGTAGAATGGATCACTTCTCAACACCTTAGCAAATAGAACAATTACCAGCAATCAAATTTTATAAGCGTAAAGTAGAATGGATCACTTCTCAACACCTTAGCAAATAGAACAATTACCAGCAATCAAATTTTATAAGCGTAAAGTAGAATGGATCACTTGTAGACTGGTCAAATGGTACATCACTAGCTACCATAAACCCCTTGCCCCCGCCAGCCTCCAAAATCTGAGCCGCACATTTTCGCAGTCACAATCCCTCAACCGAGCCCTCGAAAATCACCGACGACACGCGCTGCGGCGTCACGAGCCCGGGAGACCGAACGACACCATATACCAAGCACCGGTGCTTGCTACTTGGTTATTTTTCCTCTTTCCTTTCTGTACCGACACACGCATTCTTTGTGTATATCTTTAAGTTAAGTTTGCAAAAACTCTTCTTAAAGTCGATCATTCAGGTAGGTCTCCTACGGTGTTCTTTGTTTTGACTTGGGTAGGCAATTAGTGCTAACTGGTTAATAGGATGCGCGCTAAATGGGTACGTCATTCCTTCAGACTTTCATGACAAGAGAGTGGATCTCACTCGGTTCATATACAGATGCTAACAACTACTGCAGAGGAAGAAGAGAGTTAGGAGATTGAAGAGAAAGCGCCGGAAAGTCCGCGCTAGATCGTAAGTTTACACTTTGTCGAAATGGATGTCGGTCGTGTGGTTCTAACAATCGCTTAGCAAATAAACGAATGACGACATAGCGAGTCTATAGTATAGTTTTCTTTTCAGCATAAGCATATATGTTGCGATATCTGGTCTTTATTGCTCTGGTTCGTTAGCATAACTCCAACGAAAAGGCAACCACAATTTTTATACTATTTTTTTTGCACTGTTAATCATGGTCGTTTATATTTCTTGGCACGAAAGTTCAATCTTCTACTTTTTGCAATGGAGCTTAGTTAAGCGTTTATGAAAGTTTTAAATTGGCGGGTTTCTCTAGTTCAGTTTACAAATTTTTGTCGCATAATCACTCTTTTATTCTTGAATGGAAAATTATCTATCGTGCTATATTTGATGTACAAAAATATGCTTTCACAAGTATCTTGATTGTTTTAATTTTCGTAGCTGTATTAAACCAATCCTTTTCTTACAAGTCCTTAGTGTGAAGTTAGAATAATCCGTATGCAGCATCTAGCACTTCGATGCAGTACATCGCCGGTGGGTGTTTAAACGTATTAGTGGGATTACAATGACCCTTGCTATGACATAACCCGCGGATAGAGGTGGCCACGTATATGAGACTTATATCCGTATCCGTCGGATAGGATGTATCGCGGACATTTGACGGATATTGAATATATCCGGAACGGCAAAACGGATATGTTGATAGTATTCGAATATTGATAGCAATTTCTAAGTAAGTTACAATATTTACTATCTAATAAAAACAATCAAGTATTATTGTTAACCACTGCCATGATAATAAATAACCAGTAACTAACTATATCAATAGCATAAATAATAAAGTACAGCAAGAACGTCAACGATAAAGTATTTATAATAAAGTTAATAAATATAATCAAGAACATTAACAATAAAGTATAACAAATGAAATCTAACTATAAAATCCAACAAAATTAGGAAGTAAAAGCCTTATATCAGTAGCGTATGGATCAAAGAGAAAGCTTTAAGTGGCGCATCCAAGGGGACGGTCACTAATTGATCAAAAGCGGAAACAAATCTCGATATATACAGTAAAACCCCACGCGTTATGGAAGCGTCAATTACATTTTGGAATGGAATTCAAGTTATTAAATCAAGTGCATTAGCTATTCTTTTATACTATGGAATTTGAGAGCTTAGGTTTGTCAATGTCGACCGATATAGTCAATAATTGCGAATATAGCGGATAAATCCGCGTATTCGTGGTCACCTCTAATAGTAACAATAAAATAACAACCTTAAAAAAATATGCATTTTTATGCCTCTCGATTCTGGCAGTTGGTATATTTTTGGTTCAAATTCGATCTGCCATTATCGAGGATAAACTTTTATCTTCGTCGATAACTTATCCACAGATATATGTATCAATAATTGCGAAATAACGGATATAAATCGAAAATAGAGGATATAAATCGGCATATCCAAGAACACCTATTAAATATACTGTACATAATCTACCCAGCTCCTCTCATATTCCCAAGCACGCACTGCCTGAAGTGCTACCGCAAAAGATCATCAGATACCCGATTTGGGTCGGCTGGATCTCGACACACAATATCCAGCGTCCTGCCATCGACACCCACATCATCAGGAATAAATGAAGTAATCTTATAGTTATCCTGTAGATACATTAGCAAAGAACCCATTATATCTATATATATTTATTATTAATAAGTGAAACCACCTACATCTGGATTGACAGCAATCGAGTAGTCGTCAAATAGCTGGTGTATGGTCGCCAGAAGAAGAAACCCATTTTGGATCGAATTGATGGATGCAGATGAGCCGGCATTATTAATATATTGGCTGAAATTATTTTCGATCCAATAGCTCTCTTTCTCCAGCGGAACTATATGGGCTGCGTCCCAGCCTCTCCATTTATTTAACTCAGCACGACTGTTATTGACCCCCGAGAAAACACACTTTCTATCTCTAGCCCGTACGCCTTTTGTGAATTCTGACTCACGGCCACTCATGGCCTTGCGGGAAGGGATGCGGTGGATAAATCGCTCATCACTCAGTTTGATAGAGCCGATTCAAATTAACCAGGGTTTCTCTTTTGCTTTGATTATCATCGCACTTACCATGCGTAGGAGCATGTACAATGTAACCTCCAGGTATCAGAGGCTCATTGGTGTGTGTGAGAGTTTGGCGGGTCCGCATCGTGATGGTAAGTGGTTCAGGTGTAGCAGACGGGCCGGATCCACTGTCTGGATGCGGTACAGTGACCAAGACGATATTCACCATATCAATGAAGTTTGCTTGTGTCACTGAGCCGTTTTGAAACAACCCACCTAACATAGCACCAGTCGAGCCGTCAAATAAATGGACATTTCGCCCATCATCGTCCGGCAGAATTGGCTGATCCGTCGACATCATAGCTTACGATTTCAGATCATACGCTCTAAACACTGCGAGGTTGTTGTCCGCCTACGTGAAGAGCGAAGGGTAATCGTCACAAACCAAGGGTAGGGATCGTGATGGAGCACCAAGTATGTATAGTCGTGATGGAGACCGCTTTAATAAAGAGATGTTCACGGTCCGATATCCGCCATTTTTTTAAACCGTCAACCGTATCTGCCAAAGAAAAAAAATCGACGATAATTATCCGCCAAATTATCCACCACTAAAAGAAGGCGGATACGATAAACCGTCAAAATCGCAACTCGTGACGGTTATCGGCCGATAATCGTCACGTGATTCGTTTTTTTGTTTTGCCGAATATGCTTAATGATTATTATCCTCATATTATATTATTAGTAAGATGTATTTTTCTCTAGTTTTTGTTCGCTAAGGCTGCGTACCTACTGAAAATGACTCGGTTTCTAATCAGCCTGACATACTCCCTAGTCGTGATCTACAGATCATGGCCACTAGCATACACCCTAGTTGCAGCGCCAAAATAGGCTTGAACTTAAATAAATATTGTTGGTCCATTGTGATTAACTGTCACTTTTTTTTTTAATTTTTTTTAGTATCAGTAGACCGAGATAGCGTAGAACCATATCGACGTACATATGAGGGCAAAGAAACCTGTCTCTTATAGGCTCACTACTGTAATTTAGCTTGAACTACTATTATGGTTAATTTTTGCCAACGTAAAAAATATACGATGTATTTTCTTTGGCCAGAATACAAGAATTGATTATGTTTTTTTTTGGATTAATGACTCACCTGTGCGCGCTGTCGTGAGCGAGCAGCTATAAATCTGGGAGCCTTTCTGCCTGAAAATTACACAAAAATCACTATGACCAATATAAGTTCTTGAAGCTGCAGTATAAGCAAATATAACACGCTAAAGGCAAGCCTATGCGATATATTGCTATTGGACGTAGTCTTAAATCATTTGCAATTGAGGTCTACAATAATAGGAATTCAATCGTAAAAATTAAAATAATCAACCCGTGGAAATGCAAGTTCTCGTGGTGAGCTTTTAGGATGGTTGTTGAAGACTTTTAAACTGAGCCGCGCGCTTGGGAGGATACAAAAATTTTGAGATCTTTACAAATTTTCTTGGAACAGGTAAGTTAAAAAACAGATTGATTTAGATCATAGCCGTTGAATATGGCACAGGCAGGTGAAGAACGGAAGAAGCGGAAGCATCACCACTCAAAGGACAAAGAGCGGAAGGAAAAGAAATCTAGGCATTCACAGGACGGACCTAGCACTCGAGTTGTTGCATGGCAGTCCCAGCCTGGCAACTTGAGCTCTGTGCCAACAGTAATAGTTTCTATCGATAAATCGTATACTCCTTTATTGGCAAGCTTTCCTAGTATAGCAGTCTCTGACTCGACCGAATTTCAAGCTTATTCATCTGGTGACAAGTACATTTTACATGGCGAGACAGAGCGTCTAGAATATGACGGTAGTAACGATCCTGCCGAGGATGTGTAAGTATTTGTAGCTTTCTTTGTTCTAGGATCAAGTTATTAACGTATAGTTATTACATCGGAGTTTTTGACCCGGAAACCAACAGGGTGGAACTCACTCACGCGCCTGTAGTGAAAGCTGGTCGAACGATCAAAGCGAATAAGGGCAAGCGTATCGCTGACGTACGACAAGCCAATGTGCAAAACAGACTACAACGTAATGCATTGGGCGAAGCGTTTGGAACAAAGAAAGCAAGGAAGGCTATCAATGATTTGGAACGCAATAAAATCGAAGCAGAGAAACTTGAACCCTTTGCGGATAGCATTATGGTCAATATTCAAGATGCAACCGCGAGTTTGCCATCGAACGAGGCTTTATTAGAACAGCAGTCTGCTGAACGCACTATTCCTCCTGTTAACGAAGAATCTGACACAGTTGAGAATATTTACCCACTAAATGGTCTGCTTTCAAAGGCAGAGCTGGCCGCTATCAAAGTTGGACCTATCTTTAGAGAGTCGGATGCCAGTAAGCGGGAAGCAATGCTGCCAATCAAAACATCTTCATATGTCAATACTCGTGTTGGCCGTATTTGCAATGAAGAGCAAACACTGAAGCTGAAGCTTCTGTATTACGCTTCGTTGCTGATTGGATTTTACCAGGCTAGAAGAGTATCAAACAAGCATGGAGTATTCCAAAAATTGAATCATCCAGCGGAAGTTTTGGTAGATGGTTTAATTGATAAATTTACCGAGGCTAAGGTGGGCTTTGTCGGAAAGGATAAGAAGTCGTCATTTGCTGTTACCCCTAAAATGGAAGACAAGTTGCTTTGCCACCTATTCGTAACATGTCTCAAGATTGACGAGTATACAGTCGATCTTCCAGCATTAGCTAGTGAGTTGTCATTACGACCTTCAAAAGTACAAGAATTGTTCAAGGCAATAGGATGCAAGATCAAGCCATGTACGGTGGTACAGAAGGAGGCTTTGAATCTGACATCTGCAGAAGCTGCGAACTACAAGCTTGCATCACTATCGCTTCCGTTCAGATTACCTGAGGTGTCGAGGAGACGTCGTGCTGGAGGACGAAGATAAGTTATTGCATGTATGATAGATGTCGCTGGAATGAAGTCGCTGGAATTAAGAGAAAAGTTTTTTTAAACCCTATTTATGTTTGTAAATATACATGACTACTTAGGTGACGACCTATTATACAAAAAGCAAGCTATAACAGTCTGTCCACTTCTGCCAGCGCAGCCTTTAATTCACCTTCATTACCACCCTCGGCATACTCCAACCCAGCTTCAAGCGTTTCTTGTGCTTCTGTCAGCCGACCCAACGCTATCAAGCATTTTCCCTTTCTCCAGTATAATTTTGATACATTCTTCTTTAAATATATGGCAGTGTCTGCATCGACAAGAGCCTCACCCCATAGATTCTGTGACATATATGCCTGTGCTCGATTTCCGTAAAGCACGGATAGCTCTTCGCGAACGTATCCTGACGCTTCCCAAAGTGGTCTCTTAGCGCCCATCTCAATAGCCAAACTGTATAGTCGAATTGCTTCCGCAAATTGATTCTTCTTAAATGAAACATTCCCAGAATCTTTCATCTTCTTGACTTGCTCGTTTATACGTCCGTTGATCTGATTCGGCGGAGGCGGCACGTCTGCATTTAACGCAATCAAGCTCTTGTACATTGTGTTCAGTGCTTCAATCTCTCTTTGCCTCTCTGGGGTACTCGCCTCTGCAGGGATATCCAATCGTTTGGTCGTCTCGTCGTAGACAATGGGAATAGGTTCTGAATAATCCATATCAATTAACTTCGAGCTCTGCGTTACTGTATATACGCTTCAAGCACACTCGACCTTCTGCACTATGTCGACCCGTTTACCAATGATATTTTCTCTTTCCAGGCAGGCAAATGAGACAACAACTTTACATCCCTAGAGTTGTCCCTTGTGCCTTGCTGACCTTCACCAGAGTCCGCTGTCCAGAGATCGCGGGTGCCAGTGAACCCCGGCCCTGACACCCTAGCACCCTCCGAGGCTGCGGTCCCGAATACGAGAGGCAGCAGCAGCCCTCGGCAATCAGCCAAACGGGTCGAGGAGTGGTTTTTGTTGGCGCCGTCATCTGAGAAGGTTGCATTCTCACCTTGCCAGGAACGCTCAACAGCTGCTGTACGAAGTAACAGAAAGTGTCTGTCGGTGCAAGTGCACGGTCGGTGTTAAGTGGCCAGGTCTTTTTCCTATTGATACCTGTCGTGTCAGTCACGCTTCAACAGCAATGGCCAGTATCCTGTCGCGCCTGCTCGCGAGCATCTCGCGTCCATCTTCGTCGCACCCAATTCACACTATTGTCTTCATTGCGTTGCTAGCATCTACTGCATATCTGTCGGTTCTTGATATATCGATTCCGGACCGTCAGCCAGACGCTCCGGTGCATTTATACCATTCGGGGTCAGAGTCTGTTGGACACGCGGTCCAAGACTGGAAGCCAATCGAGGATTTTGCAAAGTTCCCTCAAGCAAAGCACTATGCATATGTTCCATTGACTTTTAACGAGTCAATTGCTCCAGTTTTAGCAATCAATAATACCGTTGCTATTAGTGATAATGAGCGTGTTGCGGTGCTGCCTTATGCTGACCTTAAAAGTTGGACCGAAACCGTTAGGGAGTTGCCTGCGTCTACAGGCACCAACGACGAATGGGCTGGATGGGTTTGGCATCTTTCTACTTCCCGTCGTGGCTTTTCATGGAATGAATGGGTGAAGGTCAGCTATTCAAGATTTGTGCGACAAGTTAAGGTGTGTAGATACGGATGCTTATTATTTGTGTTGTCGAGCTTACTAATTCGTCAGGGCGCTGAGACTTTTGATATTGCAATGATGACTATGGCCTATTCTGCTATGTACCTTACATTTGTTGCTTTATTTTTGTCTATGCGGAAGCTTGGATCGAATTTTTGGTTGGCTATCACTGTTTTGATGTCGTCGACTTTTGCCTTCCTGTTTGCTCTTGTCACAACTCATTTCTTTGGAATCCCCATAAACATGGTGCTCTTATCTGAAGGTCTGCCTTTTTTGGTTATCACCATTGGATTTGAATCACAAATTACACTCACTAGAGCCGCTTTGACTGCTTCAAGCACACCACATGTTTCCGATGTGCTTCGTGCTGTCGAAAATGTTGGTCCAAGGATTCTTGGCAATTATGCTATCGAAATTGGTTTATTCATGGCTGGCGCTAGCAGTGGTGTTGGAGGACTTGGCCAATTCTGCTTTTTGGCTGTTTGGATTCTTTTATTTGACATTCTTACTTTGTTTACATTTTATGTCGCTATTTTGTCTATCAAGGTTGAAATTGGAAGGATCAAACGTCACATTTCGATTCGGAAGGCTCTTGAGGAGGATGGCGTTTCACAGAAAGTTGCAGAGAGTGTTGCAAAGAGTGTAGATAACAAGGAAGGCATTACAAATGGCGAAACAGTGGTGTTTGGTAAAAAGTTCAAAGACTCTTCCATTTCCAAGTTCAAGATCTTGATGGTCGTCAGTTTTGTTTTACTCAACCTCATCAATGTGTCAACTGCTCCATTCAGAGAAGAAAAAGTTGTTTCAGCGGAATCATTTGTTGTCCCACCTGCTATTTCTGCGTTGACTGCGAAGTTTCCTACTGAGAGCTTCGTTTTGACTGTCTTCCCGGCTTTGGAGTATGTCCTTGTTCCTGAGTCAACTCCTTTGGAGAATGCTGTGATCTCTTTCTCTGACAAATGGAGTAAAACTGTGGCTGATCCTATTTTGTCCAAGTGGATTGCTATCGTGCTTGCGATTTCAGTAGGCTTGAACATGTATCTCTACAAGGTCTCTCAAGTCAGCGCGCAGGTACCTGAAATAAGGGTGATCGAGAAAATTGTTGAAGTGCCACAGCAGATTACTTCGTCGCCTTTAAGCAGCGCTACTACTTCTGACACTGAAGACAAAGATTTCGATGATGGTGTTGAGCTGGTCATTAAGACAAAGCCTCGCCCTCTTCCAGTAGATGAGGCCCTTGCTTTGGTCAAAGAAGGCAGAACTAAGGATCTTGTCGATGAGGATGTTATTGCATTGACATTATCTGGTAATATTCCTATGTATGCACTTGAGAAGCAACTCGGTGATTCTACTCGGGCAGTCTTTATTCGTCGGGCAGTAATTTCTCGTTCTACAGATGCGAAGACTCTTGAGAAGTCAAATTTGCCTTATTTGCACTACGATTACGACCGTGTGATGGGTGCATGCTGCGAGAATGTTGTTGGATATATGCCACTCCCTGTCGGTATCGCCGGACCTATCATCATTGACGGTAAAAAGGTTTACTTCCCTATGGCTACTACAGAAGGTTGTCTTGTTGCTTCTGCAATGCGCGGCTGCAAGGCCCTTAATGCTGGCGGCGGTGTTACTACTGTGCTAACCAAAGACGGCATGACTCGTGGTCCATGTGTTTCCTTCCCTAACTTGGTTCGTGCTGGAGCTGCGAAGCTTTGGCTTGATTCGGAAGAGGGCCAACGCGCGATGAAGAAGGCGTTTGATTCGACTTCCAGATTCGCACGCTTGAGCTCAATGAAAACTGCCATTGCTGGCGATCTTTTGTTTATTCGGTTTACAACTACTACTGGAGATGCTATGGGTATGAACATGATTTCTAAGGGTGTTGAACACGCTCTTAAGGTCATGTCAGAAGAGGAAGGCTTTTCTGACATGGAAATTGTTTCTATCTCTGGAAACTACTGCACGGATAAGAAACCTTCTGCTGTTAATTGGATTGAGGGCCGTGGAAAGAGTATTGTCGCCGAAGCCATAGTTCCAGGTGATGTTGTTCGCAAAGTATTGAAAAGTGATGTCGATGCGATGGTTGAGTTGAACGTCAGCAAGAACTTGATTGGCAGCGCCATGGCTGGCAGTATTGGTGGCTTTAACGCCCATGCAGCTAATCTTTTGACTGCTATCTTTATCGCTACTGGTCAAGATCCCGCTCAGGTATGTAATGCCTACAATTTTTAATGGTGTACCGAATTTAACAAATTTAGAATGTGGAATCGTCCAACTGTATAACATTGATGAAGAACGTTGATGGAAATCTGCAAATTTCAGTGTCGATGCCCTCAATTGAAGTCGGAACAATCGGTGGTGGTACAATTTTGGAGCCACAAGCAGCTATGCTTGATCTTCTTGGAGTTCGTGGCCCACATCCAATAAACCCTGGTGACAATGCCAGACAGCTTGCAAAAGTTGTTGCCGCAGGTGTCCTTGCAGGTGAATTATCTTTGTGTGCAGCATTGGCTGCCGGTCATTTGGTGCAAAGTCATATGACACATAACCGTTCGGCACCTGCCACTCGAACCGTCACACCTGCACCACTCTGCACCTACCGACTTTAAAAGACTCAAGGAAGGATCTCAAATTTGCATTGCACCTTAAATGGTTTTTGCGATTCTACAATAATATTATGATCTATTGATAAAGAGAGGTTGGGCGTTTTATGAATGGTTTTTTAATTTCTAGCTGGCGACGGTTTTACGCGTATTTTACATTACACGGTTTGATGGTTACTATGATTCTCAAACTGGGTTCTGGAATCGTTCTTATTGTGTTTCTGTATTAAGCTCTGTCATCTTGTATTGCTATTTTAGACGGGAAGATTTTTTTGCGATTGCATTAAAGGCTTGATAATATTAGTTATGAATCAAATCTAGTTATTGCATATTACTCTAATTAACTACCGACTTTGTTTTTGAATTTTTTAAACCAAGAAATGGGTACCGATCCCTTACGCTTACGACGCGTTTATAAAAAAACGCGTAAACATTGCTCTGAAATTCAATAGATCAAAATAACGCCAGCTAATATGACGTCCAGCAAGAAAAGAGGGAAATTAATACTTCTGGAAGGATTAGACCGTGCGGGAAAGACAACTCAATGTGACTTTCTTTATAGAAAAATCTCAGCTCTTGAAGGTTCAGATAACGTGAGAGTCCAGAAAGTGCCAGGTATGTAAGCGTCGGCGTTAATTGCATGGGTGAATCTCAAATTGATATGTCAGACCGAACAACACAGACAGGCAAGATGATTGATTCATATTTAGCTTCAAAGTCAGAGCTTCCAGATCAAGCCATTCATCTTTTATTTTCGTCAAATCGATGGGAAATGTGTCAATCAATTCTCGACTCATTAGAGTCTGGTCAAACAGTTATATTAGATCGATATGTGCCATCTGGCGTAGCATATTCTACAGCGAAGAGCAATCCACTTATGCCAATGGAATGGTGTATTGGTCCAGATAGAGGGTTACCTATGCCAGATATTACTATTTTCTTGGATATCGACCCAGCCAATGCGCTGCAATCATCACGGGAAGATTTTGGTGTAGAACGATATGAAGTTACTGATTTCCAAATAATTGTTCGAGAATGCTTTAAAAAAGTCTTGGGTGATGGCATTACAGTTGGCGCACTTAAGTTTCCAAATGTCACTGTGATTGATGCTACAAAAACGCTGGATGACGTTTCTACAGATGTTTGGGAAGTTGTTAGCGCAGTAGACGTTTCAGGTACCAGTGTTGGAGTAATTCCTTAATTTAGCTTTTTTACGTAGCATTGGCATATCACAGGTTGGATAATTAAAAAGCTTCGTGAGTAAAGATCATACACATCTCTGGTAGATAATAGAGTGTCAATCTATCAATAACTAGTTAACTAACTAGTTATTCTAAATTACAAATACTTTTAGTATGCAACTTAATAGATCCTTTCATTCTTCATCTGAAGAGTCCCCAATATCGATCTCAGGCATTTCAAAATCGTCATCTTCATTGCCAGTAGCATTGGTTTCTGAAATAACCTTGTTTTCCTTCTCAACAATGTTCGATGACACCAAAGTAGCTGGTAAAGGCGGAGACACCTTTGGACGCTTAGAACTTTGTTCAGTGATGTCTTCAGCCATGATATCAGATGGACGCTTTATATATGATGCTACTTTAAAAATTTCCGGCTGGGCAGGTTCGACCGGACTCTCAATAGGGAGCTCTACTCCGCCCTTCAATTCCGCGACTTTCTCCACGGATGCTAGAGGTTCAGAAGCTGCGTCCATCTGCACATGATCATGAAGTACCACATCCTCATCCTTGAAATCAGGAATGTTATTTTGTGCCCTTTGGTCTGCCTGAGTTTCTCCCTCCAAAACGGTATCAGATACATATTGAGCATCTTCAGCATCTTCAGCAATTTCCTTGATTTCCTCATTTAAAACATCAAAGTATTTGACTGCCAAGTTACCAAGTATATCCTCTTTTCTTTGAGGAATAGGAGGGAAACGCGGATGAAGGATAGCACTCATAGTAAAATCCGTCGGTAGCTTGCGCACAGCAAGTGGTAAGATACTGTATTTGATGTTGTGTCCAGGTTGAAGTACACCTTTAAGAGCCAAGCCAGTTCCTTGAGTTTGTTTATATTCGCCTAACAAAATAAATTTGTCAATACGAGATCTCACATCCGGTGACAACGATGGCACTGTACCAATTACAACTGAGAAAAAGTTCGCAACTGCGGCCACCACTGTTGGATCTGGCTTCCTCAAAAATTCCTGTGGATGTGAAGTAAAGTCCGGTAATGTACTTAAAGTCGTTGACTTTACGGAAACATTATCAATTGCAAGATCAACAACATACGAAACATCTGAAACATGATCCATTTTGATTGTGCCCATTGCGCTCAGCACGGTGGTGAGAAACTGGTATAATGCAATATTACATGAAGGTGAATTAGCTTTTGAAACCTGCTGGAAGTTTGAAAATAAGAGCTCCAAATGCGGCCCTACTGACTGTCCAATTGATTGTGTGAAGGTAGTCAGAAATCCATACAAGTTAGCGTGTAACATTGGAAGACAGAACATTAAGAAATCTCGTGAACGCTTTGGAGCAGACTCGCTAAATTCAATTGTCTGGGGTGATAATGCTAATAATCTGTCACAAACACCAATTATCTTAGCAACCGGGACGGTTACCCGTGCTTTTTTCGTATTCATAAAGAAAGTCTCGAGTAGCCGGATAAGCAACTCCAAATACAAGATTCCATTGTATGGCGTCGTTATAACCACTTTGTCATCAAACCCCTCTGGAGCATCCTTGTAAGAATGCTCAAATTGTACATGCTCAAATACGTAGTCAATTGTTTTGTGCATTTCTCCTATCACTTTAAGAATAGAGAAGTTCCATTCTTGCATCTGCATCTTTGGCACGATGAAATATAAATCGACAAATATCTTCCTCGCCAAAGTCTCAATCTCCTTGTCAACTGGTTTACCATTTTTTGCTGCAAATTGCAATATAGGTTGCACAATATTTGTCCGAGTCTTCTGGGCAAATGGTCTAAATGTCGTTGGATACTTCTGGAGTAAATCGTAAAGCGCCGGGAGAACAATCTTTAGCTCTGCAATCCGTAGTCTGTTACTAGATCCTTTTTGCGAACCAATTGTCAATAGCACATTTACAAATGGTGGAATATTTGGCGTTACTAGCTCTCGTGTGAGTGAAGGTTTCCCATATGCCTGTTGAAATATTCGAGAGATTGCTCTGATTGTGTGATAAAGCAACTCTATAGGACAATTTCGCTTCTACTAATTAGCACCCTGAGATTTCTTCTGTGCTCATGCTCATACCTCTATTATCCCTAATAATAATTTCACCCATTTGCTGCCATGAGATGCAACAGACTCCCAATCACTGCCAACCAGATGATACACCAAGTCTGCACCAGCACAACCCAACTGAACGTCCTGTGCCTGTATCAATCCGGATAAGCGAACTCTCAGCTTATGCAGCGTCTGTGGATCCGAATTGGCAATTATCGAGGTCGAGCTCAAAAGATTTGCCAGAACTCCCACATGTAGACTTATCTTCGATTCGCTGTCTGGAAGCAAAAATTCTGATAAGAGCGACTTAAGCAGTGTATCCTTCACTAAAGACGATGATCCTCCATTTCGACTACTCATTTCTATAATTCTGGTCTGGTATATGGAAAAGACAAAACTACTTGCTTACACGAGAAATCAGTAAACTTCCTCGGAGTGAACCACCATCATCATCATCTTGTGAGCCCATATTTGGGACTTTCGTGAATTTTTTTACCTGGTGCGGCGTTTCTCATCAGGAAAAAAAATGTTCACATTTGCGATGCCTGCCTACGACGGGTCTCGTATTTTTTCAAGTCTCGTAAAAATATTGTTGCAGAGCATTTCGAACTGGGCGAACCATCGGATTTATCGTATTTTCGACAGTTAAAATGGTTTTGCCAGTTACGATGTATGTATTTATGAACAGCCTTTTCATTTGATTGACGATTATGGCTAATTATTTAAGGCTTCCGGAGCTCACGACCCCTGTTGACTCGGTGGTGATCGACTCTGGCGTATGTCCCCCCCCCTTTCGAATTCAAGCTGGTCAAATGCTCATATTATTTTAGGTTGTTTTGAAAATCACAAAGCACACGTCAGAAGCATTCCCAAGTACTGTGTGTGGGCTTTTGCTCGGTCTCGATGCTGATGCTGTGCTGCAAGTTACTCACGCATTTCCATTCCCATCAGTGGAAAATTCATCTGGCTACAATAACGATGACACCGTTAACCCACGATCAAAAGTGAACCTTAGATATCAGGCAGATATGATTCGGTTGTTGAAGGGAGTAAATATCGAGACAAGCCCCGTCGGATACTACGTGTCGGCATACGTCGGTACTTTTTTCAATCAGCCGCTTGTCGATAACTTGCTCGCGTTTCATGCAGCAAACCCGAACTCCATCGTATTTGTACATGATGTCACACGGTCGTCGCAAGGTAGTTTGGCTGTCAAAGCTTATAAACTTTCGCCTGAGTTCCTCGAGACAAGCAAGTCTTCAGGAAGCAAGTTCACCAGCGAATCGCTTGCTAAGAACCATCTTACTTTCCTTGATATCTTGGAAGAGTTGCCTGTTGTTATCAAAAACTCACATCTTGCAACCGCTTTACTTCAGAGCCTCGACACACCAAAGTTGGCAGTGCAGAAGGATTTGAACACACTTATTCCAGGGTCGTGGCTTGCACCTAACTTTGACAAGCTTGACCTTAACATCGACCCATATCTGGAGAAGAATGTCGAGTTACTTGTCGACTCAGTTGATGAGTACATTTCAGAGCAAGGTACATTCAATTATTATCAGAGACAGCTCGCCAGAGAACAAAGCAAGATACAATCATGGATTGCCAAGACACGGGCGGAGAACGCCATCAGAGAACGAGCAAATTTGCCACTTGTGTCTGAGGATGACTGGCAGAAGCACTTTAAACTTCCTACAGAGCCATCTCGCTTAGATAATTTGCTCATCTCTGCCCAAATCAGTAAGTTGCGAATGCGTTAAATGTACGTTTTAGATTATTACTAACATCTTTTATAGACCAATACTGCAACCAAATCGAGGAATACACTTCCGTCACATCGTCAAAACTTTTTGCTATTCAGAATGGTCTCGATATACACGAGTAATTTTCTGAGTAGATGTTTTGAGGGTTGTATTTTACATTTGTATTAGGCATTTGTTCTGTTAGTCAATATAAAAGTTTACGCAATTATCATCCTCTTATGGGTTAATTTTCCACTACTATAATTCTCTTTTCCACTTGTCAATTATAATACAACTATCGACTATTTATAACCGAATAGATTCCGCAGATCCCAAAATATCTTTCCACATTTCGCTCTCAAATAACGAATCGTCCATATTAAATCCCCAAGAACTCATATCAATGCTTTCTAATCCACGGTTAAACTGTCCATTTGGCTGGCTTCCATTTGAAGATGTGTTTAACGGAGGTAATTGATCGGGTTGGAAATTATTAGCTAAAAGTTCGCCCATTTCTTGAGCAATGTGCTGTAACACAGTCATGTCAGTACCTTGCATCTTCATATCATCCGGAGCAGCAACATAGTTCGGGTTAAAAGTTCGTTCCCCAGTCGCTGACTCTCGAACTGCAACTGACGATAGCATATCGAGCGTAGACGCATGTACCTCGTTAGGTTGCTGCTGTTGTATGCCTTTATCAGATGGAAACGCATTTTCTTGCTTTGAATCAGTCGTCTGAGAATTAGCTCTGCCCCGTGCTTGGTTTTTGGCAAAGTATTCCTCTCTACCTCTGTAAAACCAATAGTACAGCTTTCCAGCAATGTACTGAAATCTAACAGTCATCAAGGTTGATTGTACGTTTTCGCTTAGGAGCACAAATCGTTGATACACTCGACCCAAATAATTCTCAGGTTCTATAATATCCACCGGTAATACATGCGACGGAACTTTACTGGTGATGGCCGTCATAGCCAATTTCAGTAGCATTGCACTCGCATATATCACACGACCAAACACAAAGCTGGGGGCATAGAAAAGTAAATCTGTATCACAACTGCAGAATACATTGATCAACTGGCGACTTGATGATACACACCAAGAGACTGCTGTTGCATGGGCTGTAGTGGCAGGCAGTTGATGAGTTGTCAAAACTTCATCGAAAAATGGTACTTGAAATTCATTTATACTAGAAGGTGTGTGTAATGCTACCTCATGTAAGCATATCTGCATATTGTGATAAGACATTAAAAGTATCGCTAAAAAGTCAATATCTACTCGAGCGAAATAACGAAAACTAGCTTACGATGATCCTTGTATTTCTCTGGTAATCCGGCAAGCCACAGATTGAGCTCTCGTTCAAAGAAGGGCATTAGATATCTCGTTCTTCGAAGTTCTGGATCTGTAGCCTCTGGGCAATGTAACTGTCGAAATATTGACTCGCCAATACAATGAATTCTGATAGAAAGGCAAAACAATTCGTCTGACTCGGAACCAGTTGATTCCAATGTACGTAAGCATTCCTCCAAACGTTGCGACCATTCGACAGGTTGAAGATTACGAAATGCAAAAGAAAGTGCGCTAGAAACAAAATACGTAGTAGCCCATAATCTTTCACATTCTTCAGTCTGAGCGTCAACCTGAACTATACCTTTAAGAGTAGTTCTAGTGTATCCCCTGGCGGCAAGCCTACAGGACGCCCTTTGGATTCCAAGGTCCATGCCAAGCGCAATTGCTGTTGTTACAAAGACCGGGACTTTATAGCATTCCAAGCGCTCTGGAAGACTGTACCATAACGAAAGGAGCAACAAAGATTCACACAGATCCAAGGTCTTGGATCCTACGACCATGACTTGCTGTGACAGGGCAGTGCATAGATCCACCATAAACTGGCAGGCCCATTCAAATCCATTTTTTGTTTTTGATGCTGCTAATCCTACAATTGCCAAAGAAACTAGTGGTCTATTATCGATCAAATCGTTGTACTTTCGGTCCTTCTCAAACCGGATCACTGGCGCGTGAGGTAAAAAGTTCTTAACAAACGACTCGAATAATTCTTGAGCGAGCTCCTCGTTGACATTATACTTTTGCAGCATCGCTCTGGCGTGATCAGGAGTAAAAAAATTTGCTGACAGGGACCCTCCAAGTCCCTTGGCAAAAACACCTTTGAATCCTCTGCCAAATGAGAGTTGTGTCCCGGATTGTTGACCAGTTCCAAATTCGCTCGCCAGTTGGTTGCCTGTGGATTTTGAGCCAGTAAGATTATGAACTGACACTGGATCACTTGTCGGTAACATCACCGGGGAGTTTAATAAAAAGGACACTTTCTGCTGAGTGCTTTGGGATGAAGTTGCTTCCGTCATAGCAGTACTATTTGAATCTTTCTGCTTGGCCACCAGACGCGCGGTTAATTCATCAACCTTCTTCTCCAAATCCGCCACACGACTAAAGTTGAGTTAGCCCTCTAAACCAAACAATAGTTCAGCTTGGTTGACAACTTACGTATCTGTCCGCTTCTGTCGTTTCCTGGCATTGACAGTCAGAAGACACTGCCTGCCAGCTTTCCAGCATCGTTGACAAGTGTCAGACCGGTCCGGCGGTTCGCAGGGTTTGCATCTCACTTTGAGTGCGCGACAATGATCGCACGCTCTTGATCTCTTTGGTTCGGCGACGTCGTAGCCGGCAGTGCTCATGTCGACTGACGATGATGCTATGCTATCCCGGTGGTGAGCGCCGACATTCCCGTATCCAGGCTGCATCTGCGAATGGACCACCGGTTGCCCGGCATTTGGAACATACGTCGTCGTCGCAAGTGGCAGAGCACCATAACCGGTATTCATAGCTGTAGTACTGTACTAACAGATTGGGAGGAAGCAAAGCTGGGCTGGCTGATTGATGGTCGTCGTCGACGTGAGCGCCGGCGAAAACTGCGCCGATGCCTCCGACGAGCTGTAAAGTTATGTCCACGCACGCACGCACGCACGCTCCGCTCAGGTGAACAAACAACAATTCTGCGACGTACAGTATACCGGAACCTGACAGACAGGGCTCAAATTGATTAATTGATCATAAATAGTTATAATAAAACCTACTGTAGCAATTACTGAAAAACACTGGAGATTGGCAAAATTGCTGCGACAACAGCGGCCTGTGGTGGTTGGTAGCAGCAGAGCCGGCACGTGGTGCAAACTTTCGCGACTCGCGAGGTCTGGTCCGGGTAAGTTGCGACGGCTTTTCGCTCGCGGACGGGCAGGAGAACGATCCACCCGACGATCCGATCCACCGACACGGCCGGCCGGCCGGCCGGTCGGGGTCGGCACCTCCGACTGCACCTGGTATGCACATAATGTATCGAATTGGCTGCTATAGAGACGCCCAGATATCGGTCTCTATTTGCAATTTGGTGATGCTGCTTGACGCTTCATTAACTGTTTATGTACATCGCATTGTGCGGTTTGGGTTGGCCCAGCACGGTGAGGGCTCGCTTATTGGGCTCGGGTCCTGTTCACTCTACAAATTTTATTGGTTGTGCGTACACTCTATATTAAATTACTCTAAATTAGCAGTTTTTGTGACCAAAAAAAAAAAACCTTCTCATTTATTCGAAAGGCCCCGCCAGTTTTGGCATATATACGTACCAGCTTACTTAAAACACCAAGCCTCGAAGTTCCCAGACCGCAAAAACACATCATAAAACTGCTCAGCAGTAGTATGGCTCAAAAAAAGTCCTGGATCGAGCACTAGTGCAGAAAAATATAGCTCAGCAGCGGCTTGATCAGCTTTTGTCGATTGCGGTAACGTACTTTGATTATCGGTTGTAGCTTGTTGAACTGTAGCTGCAGTTTCGAGCTCTTTGTCGTTGCCAGACTGGGTGAATCCAAACGAGATCATAGAACCGAGCAGCGAACCAAAAGGTGATATTGCTTGTGAGCGGTCGGCAGACTTTATTGTCTCAAAATTGATCGCTCCGTTAGACATATAATACATAAATCGAGTGGAAGAAAATTGGCGGGGAGACTGCTGAGCAACGTATAGAAACCGCTTGATAGGCGCAAGAATTTTGGCGGTAAGATTCGCAAAATACAGCCGTACAAACTTATCAACAGCGCGAGACGACTCCCCACGATCCATCATCTGGTGGATGTTTTTTAAAAACACCTTATCGCGCACCAAATATTGTTGCCTTTCAATCTTTTCTGACGAGTTTGAAATACCCATGGACTTGAACATTTTCTTCAAAGATTTTTTCTGCCACTCTAGCGTAGCCACCATAGGATACAATAAATCAAGTGTCGCAGAAGGCGCACCAGTTAGCGGCATCAAATCCGGAAGGATTGGCAGCAAGTTCACATTTAACGACGGTGCAAGTCGCTTATGTTTTGTGGCAATGTCCAGCATATAAATACTTCCGTTACAATCAGCAACCATTTGAGCTAAAAATGGATTTGTGAAGCCAACCATGCTTGGTACAGGATGCTGTGAAATAAAGTTAAGCGCTTCGATATCAGAATGCATGGTAATGTACTCTCGTACAAGTCCTGTATATGGGATAGGTTTAATAAGATCCAATGCGTGTGATATCAACGAGCTGCATGAAGATGGTGTAATAGAAGATACAGCAAGCGCCTGACCTAAAACGACCAGCTCGTAAATCGTAAATATTTCTGCAGGATCGTCAAGCATTTGAATAAGTTCACCCCACGACCCGCTTTTGGCAAACAATGGTACATCGTTATCATTATCAACATACTCTGCAAGAGGCAACGATGAGTCTGAAGAAACCACAAGCCGTATCTTATCACCCAGGTAAGCTAAATCCATCCGTTTACGCTTGTTGCTACTGTTAACGCATCGCGATATTATCACCTCCGGGTCTGGCCACTTTGCAATATGGCTTGCTGCTGTCTCTAAAGTAGGAATCACCAAATTATCGAAACAATATTCTGACGCGCGTCTAATGCAAGCTTCAAAAAGTGATGGGAATTCAAACGACGATATAATACACAGACTTTGCTGTGAATAGTTTCGAGCTCTTGTGGCGTCTTTGTGCTGTTTGAACAAGACATATCCAAACAAATACCTTTCTGCAAGACTAGTGTATGAAGCTACTCGAGATGTAGTTGATGGAATAGGTAATCCAATATTTGACGTGCATTTAAATCTAAACGTGTGAAACGATTCAGTAGCGCCGGCGTATCCTTGCTCAGGAAAACTAGAAAACAATCTTCGCATTAGCCACAGTCAAAACAAAACCGGCTATGTAAAAAGTAAACGCACATCGTTTTTAAATCCTCCTCCGAAAACTCCACTTTTGGATATATACATTCGAATTCTAATATGTTAACGAACTAACCCAAAACATAACTGCTGTGGAGATCAAATGTATACCTGGACCAACATTAACGTTGAAATTCAACACGCAAAAACATAGCATCCAATTATTCAAATGACGAGTGTCAAATGGAAGTTGCTGAAATACTCCTGGCTGGTCATTGAAAATAGCAGCCACTTGGTCAGTGAGCGTGCCCAGTGTCTGCGACGAGGATATTGACGGCGACAACTCAAGCTCCTCTCGCAACGACGAGGTGGAACTGCTCAAAAGATCCGACATAATTGTAATCTTTCTCAACCTATATGGCGTTCAAACGCCCTCCTCCTGCAGTCAAAGTTGAATGTCCGGATGCGATGTGATAGCTTATTCCAAGGCACTCTCGCTGCTAAATATTCATGTCTAACTCAGACCAAGAGATTCGCAAAGCATTGGGCTCGTTCGTAATCAAAAGAATTTCAACAGATATAACATAATTGAGCAAAAGGCTCAAAAATATCGGCAGCTATCCACAGATCTTAGCGTGCTATTATTATTGTACATATGTCTGCCTGGTCCCAGCCATGTAAGCCGGATAAGTGTTTTGTGTCTCAAAGTTCGAGCCCTAAACCCGAAAAAGAGCTCAAACTTTAATTGTGGGGACTGAAGTCAGGGGTTGGTTAGCTCGCACCAAACGGTTTCTAATCGGCATCCGGAGCGCTTCTAGAAAAGTTTCTGTGGAGTTAAGATTGCTTCAACTGCGTTATCAAAGTATATGTATTAACAGAGGCAAAAAGCTAAATACTCATTTTTTTTTGGGAGGAGCAGATGACAAAAGCATCTGCTTAGTAGAAGGTAGAGGCAAGCTTAAGATCGTCAGCGTTAAGGAAGTCGGAGCCCATCTCGAGCAGCTGTCTGTACAAGCTGTTGCGCATCTCGACTGGCCACCATGGGACGTCCCACAATCGGGTGTAGATACCAAGCTCATGAGCACTGTCAATGTACGACTTCATTGTGGAATACAGAGTCTTGTTGAGGCCGGTAACAGGAATATCACTGGTCTCGACACCGAGGATCTGTTTGAACGACGCCGAAGCGATCGGGTTCAGCGTCTGGGGGTAAGAGCTGTTGAGCGTAGCCAAGGGCCCATCGTAGAAATAGTCACGGCTGTTCTGGCTAGAGACAAAGGCGTAAGGAGTATTGCCAGTGCCAACAACAGTGATGGGGCCGCTGGTAATGGCGGACCCATTGTAAGTGGTCAACCAGCCCCTCTCACGCAAGGGCTCAAGAGCGTCGATAATGTATGGCCAAGTGAGGTTACCATCAGCCTTAACATCGACAAACAAGTAAAGGGTCTTTCCAGAATCAGTATCCCAGACACCACTAAAAAGTATAGCGTTAGTGATGATGAAATAGAGAAATCAGATGATGCTCACTTTGGCGAGGTCTGGTTAGCAGTGAACGTGTTATTGGGATTGGCGCTGGTCAAAATCTCGACCAACGGATTGATGTAGAGGCTCTGGAACGTACGGTCCGGTTCAAGAGCAGCCTCGTGGTGACCGACGTAGACGGTGTCGTCGCCATCAAAATGCCACACGTCAGCCTCGACCGACTGCACACCGTAAGACAAGGCGGTGTACAGAGGGACGTCACGCCAGTAGTCGTTATGCGAGTGGATTCCCTTGACGAATATGTTACGAGTGAAGTCAGACGAGTACTGGGTCTCGAGCGAGCCTGTGAGCGACGGAAGCACTTTGCTGACCGATATAGCAGATGCAACGCCAACGAGAGCAGCTGCAACTGCAACGGCGACGAACTGGCTCTTCATGATGATAATCGATATCAGTTTGTAACTGTTTTCAGTTTGCTGCGGAGTGATTCAAAGATCTTGCCAAAGAAAATGAAGGCATTATCCTGCTGCTTTTATAAATCAAACTACAAACCAGATCACGTCAAGTCTGGTGCAGCACTACGACCATCCACGTTCGCATGAACCGAGCCACGATTGGATTGTCAAGCTTTTCGGCGGTGATTCAGCAGTGTTGAGCACGCACAACCCAAAATCAATCCCTAATAGAATTTTGGCAGCCAAAGACTCGATTGACGAATTGATTAGCCTCGACCTGCTTGCTTTATCCGGAGGACTTTGGCCCCACGTGCGACTCACGACCGTCTTGAGTCGTCTCGTCCCCCGTTGCTGGCTGGGTCTCGCCTATTATGGCAATTAAATTAGCGTTGGGGGGCGATGTTGCTGAGAGCACAGCCGGAATCGGTAGTCGAGTTTTGTGCGGTATCGACCACCAATTTGATATTAGCCTAGATATCTTTTCGCTAATATGCTCGGGACCATCGGCGAAATAACCATAATTTGCTGCTATTGAATTTTTTGATTTACGATATCAGCGGCTAGTAGAGCAAGCTAAACATTAACTAGCACACACTAATACACTAATAACAAGACCCCATCCCAGCCAAAATATGGGGGCCTTCCCGCTTTTTACGGGGCCCATGATACTAACCGGAACGACCTTGGTTCACCGAGGCCCTGGTTTAACGCCCTTAAGGCCAGACTCTCACTAAAATGGTGCTCATTCTGCAACTCTGTCGCTGCGCGTGAGCAAAGGCAGTAAATAGCAGTGTTGCATACCATGAGGTAATAAAGCAACTATTTGGCTGGCTTGTCAAGGATATTATATATATCTGCTAATATAATATTTAACAATTTCTACTTTATTTTAATATTGGTAATGTAACTGTCTGATGTAGTTGTTGCGTGGCATTTGTGTTATTTACCTTTCTCATGAATTAATTCCCAGGAAAGTTTCTTGATGCTCACTGTGAAAATAGCTCAAAGTAGTGTTTTTTCACAATAAATATTCAAAGCTATAATTACACAACATAACTTAGTACAATGAACCATAAAGAATTACATAATACTATATATGTAACCTTTAGCATCGAATACGGTTAGAGGCCTTCATTTGGGCTAGAATGATTTGGACTCAAGCTGCCGCCATATAGCGGGCCGCTACTAATCTTTCTAGCGCACGTATTATAGCAATATCTCAGTAGTATAATTATGGAAAATAAAAGAAATATTATAAGCAAATTAAATTCTCATATCGCCGCTTATTTGCATATTGTGTGAATATATAAACCAAGTCTGTAAAGTACGCTTCTTTTAGGTCCACTTGGCAAATTTAAGGTCCATGAAATATACTAATAGATGTCCATGCCACTCCATGGACAGGTTGCGGCTGGCTTTAAATATAGGTGATGTCTACTCGGCTAAGCTGATGATAATAAAGAGCTAATAGTCAAACCCTTAATATTATATTACACAATTCGTACATGTCACCGCACCTCACCTTCCGAGCGAGTCGCTATTAGCATAAATAATCCCCAGACGAGTCAGCCAACTCTAAAATTCACGTTAGCGTCCAAACCTTCCGGTTTCCAATCAACTCACTCAGACTTACCTCAACAGTACCGTGCAAGCCAATCAATGAATATCCTGGAGGTGGAACTAAATCTACTGGTCCACCGCCGCGAATATTTCCGTAAACTGCGCTGCGCTTCAAATTCGTAATCAATTGGACTGCATCGATCCAAGCGCCACATCTTACATGAATACCAAAAAGCCTTTCTGTCGACTCCAAATTGAAATCTGACGGTGATCCTCCACGATTACCAAACATTGCCGACCCCTGATCGTAGAAAAACTCCAGACCGTCCACCGCAGAACCGTGATAAATCCGAACCCGTACAACCTTACGAAATAAAACACGAACGGTGGTGGCCCGAGATGATGTCGAGGGATTCTCTATAATACTATCAAACACTGGAATACCACCAATATTGCTCCGCGATTCCGAAAGTGTCTTTGAGAAATCGCCCACATTTAGTTCTTGCTCGCCAAGACCTAAAATCTTAATACCCATGACTTTGCGCCGATCATGATAACTGGCAGGCATCAATGTTCTCAGCTCATCTTCAAACAAAAAAATTTCCTTTTGTGGACCATCTGGATATTCCAAATGCGCTCGACACCATCCTTCACAATGAATCTCAATTAAGTAGATTCCAGTAGCTGATTGTGCAATTGCACCATTCTCAACCGGGTGCAAGACTGGCTTGAACTTAGACACCGTCGCTTCAGGAGGTAGTCTAAAAGCCGGATGACAACGAAATCGCAATAGATCAAGTCTATGCCAATTGCATTCATCACTCGGTAGACATACGCGCGGTGTGTGATCGCCAGGTAAGACATTTGGTTCCTGAAAAGTCAGCTTAAATCGAGCCCAAGTACAAATACCTTTATAACTAACCCTGGTCATAAAACTTCTGTTTAATGTAACGTATGACCTAAGCATAATTCCATCTGATTGATGTGGACACCCTAATAAATGACCCACTTCATGTAAAAAAGCTCCAATACCGACGTTTGCAACTTTGTAAAAATACCCTCCATCACCACCGTCGTTGGCAACTTCATGCAAATCAACTTGCCTCGTATTCATAAACTAACTTTATTAGCACAAATAGGTTCTATGCAACCTGATCATACTTACACAAGGCACAATTTCTTCAAAACAAGATGGCCAAGCATGAGTTGAATGACTTCCGAATATAGCGAGTTTGATATGACCAGATCCACCGCCCAACGCGGCATGTCCTCGAATTAGTTTTATTTTAGGATCCCATTGCGTATCCAAAAACATAGCTGCAACATGTACATCATCACCTTGTGGACTGCGAGCAAAAGGGCCACCATGTTTGTTGATAGCATCTAATGCAATTCCAAATAAACCACCTGCATCTTTAGCGCCTTTGTATTGCTGTGCCTTTTCTTTATCTCTAATCTCTGCCATCGTTTTATCACTCTTTATAATATGAACTACAGCAGTCGTCCGAACTCGGTTGTCGTTTCGTGACAATGTATCCGGTTGCCAATCTTCATGCAGTCTAAAAGTGCGCCTCCCCATTCCATTCCTTGCCATTTGTTCACCAGTGAATGCTTGCCACAAATATCCGGCTAATCGCAACTTCTTACATGCCTCATCGAGAGTGTTCTTCTTTGCACTTACTTGATCTCTTGGTGCATCGAAAGTCAAATTACTATCTTTGGCGACAATAACAGCTAGATGTATGGGCGGATTCTGCAATAAAGGTGTATAATTCAGAACCAATGTCGATGTAACTGGTTTGACCGCCATACCAGGACCAGGATTAAACGTAAACTGCAATTCATTCGGTCCTGGTGCCAGATGTACGAGTGCCTTGAAGTATCCATCTGATACTGGGAAAGTTTGCGGGGGAAATTCTCCGATATGATGACGAACATTTACTGACACGTCAAATACTGCATTTTCTGACCCAGCTCCACCATGAATCAGTAGAATTCTTTGATAGACGTCACAATTCTGTGATACATTAAAAAACCTTGGCGCAAATGTGTTGCCTGGACGGGAGCTGAGATTTGGAGTCGGCGCTTGAGTTGAAGTGCGAAAACTAGAGCCAAACATAATAGTGTTAACCTTGATTGACTACTATCTATAGCCAATTAAACGAACGAAAAGTCAATTATAAACAATGCTGCATTACTGAAGCGCCTTGGATCTGTCTAACGCCTTCTTTGAAACAACCGTCAGTCGCTTTGGATCATGTTAGTTGCTATTTAAAGATCCAGGTTTAAGGTGGGAAAGGATGGCATATTGTCCCAAGCAATGCTGCGCCTATTAGCAAGTCCCGCGATCTCCACAAACTGCTTTACGGATTATCTTGGCAAAACAGCAGCATTTTGATCCATCGGTCAATCCAAGGTAACGTTCAATAATCATGGCTTCTTCTTGCTTGTTTTGCCGTATTATTAGGGGTTTGTATTCAAAGTGGTTGAATTGGCTTGAAAATCCTTAACCAATTGCAGGTGAGATCCCGTCATTCAAGGTATTTGAATCATCCAAGGTCTATGCCTTCCTTGACATCAATCCTTTATCAGAGGGACACACATTAGTCATTCCAAAGTATCACGGTGCTGAGATTCACGAGATCCCAGACGACTACTTAGCTGAGATGCTACCAGCTGCCAAAAAGATTGCGCTTGCTCTCGGCGCTGGAAGCGACTTCCAGTACAATTTACTGCAAAACAACGGTACTCTGGCGCACCAGGTAGGACTTGTTAGAGAAATTATGTTTATTATGAGTATCAGATATTAATATACAGGTCGTTATGCACGTTCACATGCACGTCATTCCAAAGCCAACCAACGAGAAAGGACTTGTTATTGGTTGGCCAGAGCAGAAAACTGATATGGACAAACTTAAGGAGTTACATACCAAAATCGTCGGCAAACTTGAGGCAGCTCCTTGAAGTGTCGCGGAAGAGTTAATCTTGATAGGAGAATGCCTCGCTATATAAGACTTGGCAGTGACTACAACAAATGAAATTAATGCTACCGTGTTATTTTTTTTTTTTAAATAGTGCAGTAACTGTACCTCTATGTCTTCCATGATGAAATAGATCTAGCGTTTTGATTAGCTGATTTGGCTAAATTTGATGACCTGCTTGTAGTAGACCCAATTCGAGACGATTGCTGAGTTTTCAGCCGCGATGTGGTTTTAGATAAATCTCTGCGCGTGCCTGGTTGTGAATGTTGCTGTAACAATTGCTGTTCTAGCTCTTCAGCATCTCTTCTTTGCTGTTCTTGTTCTTCTTTTAATTGCTGCTCCGCTCGCAAAGCTGCTTGTTCTATTTCATTAATCACAACGGAACTCGAATCATCCATAGAATATACTCACTTAGTAATTGTTCTTGCTCTTGGTATCTTTGGAATGCATCCAATGACGGTGCCTAAAAAATCAGATCCAAACTTGCATTGTTTAGGTCGCACTACTGACCTCAGGGAAATCAACGCACCACGCGTTGACCTCGAGTCCATACAAAAACGCAGCAAAGCTCTCACTAAATCGCGCTATATTCTCATGCAATATGTCCAAATACTGGAAATTTGTATCAAGATCAGCTAAAGAGTCACTAAGCTCTGCCATCTGTGGCTTGAGTGCATCAAGTGGGAAACCCCCTAAACTGGTTCCACTAGTCGAGCCTGCATTGATTGACGACGTAAATGGATTCGCTGATCGTGACGCAGAGCGTCTAAGTGGTGTAGTAGGTCGCGATGCACGCTGTGGTCTTTGTATCGACATCTTGAACAAAATCTAGCTCTTGCTGTGAAGAAACAATACACAATCAACTGGATCCCAGACGCGTAGCCCGGTTTGTTTTGAAAGCAAATAACCACCAGCTAAAGCAACCCCAAACCTGGTTCCTGAGCAAGACGCGTCGGGACTCGGGATGCTCGAATTCAGCCGTAAGACGATATACTTGTTAACACTCAAACTGGCGTATGCTTTATCTGTTTTTGTTTTGACTCAGCTTGAACTATATATATATATTTATGCCTAATCTTTTGTTGAGAAAATTGGCTCTGGCAGTTGCTGCAATATCGGAGAATATCAACGGCGTTGGTTATCGCACGTGACCACTGTGCCTAGTGGGGCTAGGGTTTTTTCACCGCTTGACGGTTGTTCGCCTCCGGAGCCGACTCCTTTGAACGCCTATAGTTTGTGTTTACGGAGGCTTTCAATCTCTGTAAACTGATTGAGCACAAGATTAACGGTGCGGTCATTGCAGGTGAATAAATCTCAGCGACAAAGATAACCACAAGCGGTATTATTGTTGTTGTTTGATGCTATTTCGTTTATTGCGAACATTTTGGCACCATCAGTCGTCATTCAAGTCCACATTACTTCGGTCGAGTCCAGTTTTGGTATTGTCATATAGTGACAATACTGACTTAGCTAAAAAGAAACTTTCAAACGCGGCGCGTCAAAGATACGGCGACTTTGTTCGGAAATATCCAACTCCGCTCTGGTTCATTGCACTTCATCCACCTTTCGATATGCCTGACAAACCATTGCCTGGTCGCCCAGGGAACTTAACTCCAGAAGAGGAAGCAAAGCTCAAGGAGCTCTGGACTGCTGTTAATAAAGTGTTTGGTCTTACGCCTCCTGCTTCGTTACTAGAGTCTGGTTCTTTGTCAACTACTCAAACAGCTGTGTCAGCAAACGGTGATGAAAATCAGGTTGTTGAAAAAGATGGCGGCAAGAAGAAGAAGAAATTGGGATTCATTCGCAGAAAAGACAAGTCTGAAAAGAATGGACACACCAACACAAAGACAGCCACTGCCGGTTCAACGATAAATACCATTGCCGACGAGGATGACAAGTATGGTCAGACGCATCAATTCAAGACAGCAATTGCAGAGATGAGCCCAGAAGAATTACGAGTTGCATTCTGGAGCATGGTCAAGGCAGACCATCCCGATGGCCTCTTGTTGAGGTTTTTGCGAGCACGAAAATGGGACGTGAAAAAGGCGTTGGTTATGATGGTTTCGACTATGCACTGGCGACTAAAGGAAATGGACGTCGAGTCAATTATTTTCAAAGGAGAAGGCGCTGCTTTTGCTGCAAACGATGAAGGATTTTTGAAGCAGCTTAGATTAGGCAAATCTTACTTGCATGGTAATGATCTCTCGGGCAGACCTATATGCACTGTTCGAGCACGTTTGCATAAACAAGGTGACCAATCGGTCGACGTGTTAGAAAGATACACAATTTACGTAATGGAAACTGCACGGATGTGTCTCAAGGATCCAATAGATACTGCAACCGTGTTATTCGATTTGAGCGGGTTTTCATTGGCCAACATGGACTACGCACCAGTTAAGTTCATGATTAAATGCTTTGAGGCACATTACCCTGAGAGTTTGGGAGTTTGTCTTGTTTACAAGGCACCCTGGATTTTTCAAGGAATTTGGAACATTATTAAGGGTTGGTTAGATCCGGTCGTGGCTCAAAAAATTCACTTTGTACGTTCATTTAACGATTTGGCCAAATATATACCGGAGGATAAAATCTGGAAAGATCTCGGTGGTCCAGTAGATTGGGAGTACGAATATATTGAACCAATTTCTGGCGAGGATGATTTATTAAATGATTCTGAAACTCGGGAGAAATTACTCGCTGACAGAGCTAAGATTGTAAGAGAATATGAGGATGCAACTTGGACTTGGATATACTCTAGCTCGAACGATTCACGACAAGCGCGTAACGATATCGCCAAACGATTGAGAGAAGACTATGTAAAATTAGATCCCTATCTTAGGGCCAAAACGGTTTATGATAGAACTGGATACATCAATCTAAAGGCATAGAAATAAAACTTGTAATGTTTTGTTATTATATTATTTCTGTTTAAATAGTTTGTTGTCTTTTTGTTTTAAATAGTAGTTATACGAATTTCACATTTACTTCACACGAGTAATACGAGCGAGTATCCAAACATGAATGAGGTAATGCATTTGTGTTCTAAACTAGCAAACGATTCCAAATTGAAACAGAGAAATGATAATAAAAAAAAAAAAAAAAAAAAGTACTGCAACTAACAAACTCGAATAGTTAGAAAAAGCAACAAACCAAAACTTTACAGAATGTTATCATCTTCCTCTTGTATGGAACTCTTAATGCGAAGTAAGATTGATGTCTTCCACTTGTCAAGCTTCGAAAATTGATCAAACGCATATACAACATCAGTAAACTTCTCCTGATCACCGTCCTCAACTGTTTGAATAATATCCTATCATATTAGTATAATTCATGGATATCTTGATTCATACTCAAACATACCATTAATAAGTTATGCTCCCGAGTATTGAAAAATGTGGGATCCATATCAACATATTCCTCAATCGCACGTTTAGCAGCAATAATATCCTTGTTGGCAATATGACACAATCCGGCTTTGAAAAAATAATCTTTCAAACTCCATTTGGTCAAGTTATTACCAAGACTGGTTCGTGCAACTTGTTCAAACTTTGCAATAGCTCGAGTATAATCTTCCTTTATTGCTGCAATTTCGGCAACCTTTAAAAATGCCTTGTTGGCCAATCTGTAGACCAAAAAAAAAAAAAAGAAAACTGTTAACAAAATCTTCTCGTAATTAAATTACTTATGTCACAACTTACGATTCAGCTTGATCGTTAGATAACCACTCTCCAGCCTCGTCATATGCATCCATCGCGCGATCAAGATCGTTTAATTCAGTCTCATATAATGTAGCAAGATCCTGTTTAAATGTAGCTGCTCTGCGAAACTGGCCACGTTGTGTAAATAAAGTCAGTGCTTGAATAAGCATACGAGCAGCCTCTGTAAACCATTAGTATTATCCATTAACCCGCATGTCTCTGAGATATGTTACCTTCAGGATCAGCTTTTCGGAATGCCTTGTATGCCTCCACATATGTATTCGCAGCTTCATCTTTTGACTCTGATTTTATTTGCATCTGAGCTGCTTTTTCAAACGTACGACCGGCGCTAATAACTACACAACAACTTGTCAATTAAATTCGAAACCTGCACCTTCACGCAACATACGGTCTTTTTCCAACTTGAACGCATTCGCAGCCTCAATATACATATCACCAGCATCCTCAAATCTAGAGCTACTAGCGAAAAAACCAAACGGTCCTGTAGATGTAGCCTTTTTATCAGCCTAAGTGCGTATGAAGTTAGCTAATCTGATCTAAACATTCCCTTCATCGTCACCATAGTGGGTTAGTGTGTACCTTTGCAAGTAAAGCTCGTGCGTCTGTCATTTTTATATAGTGATCCGTTCAATTGAATTATTCCAAATTATTCACTGAAAGTTATATTTGAAACGTGTAGCTCGGATTACCTGTATCCGGGCGATCAACGCTATGAAGCATTTAATGCGAAGTTATGTGTCCCAAGCTCGGACGAACTTGGTTGGTTTAGGGTTATTGTTGTATGATTTGCCCAGACACATCTTGAAACAATCTGTAAATGTCCACCGATATAGTACTCAAAATTCTTGATATGTAACCTAGTTTATATTATACAAATACAAATTTTCCAAGCTTCCTTTAGAATATGAACTTTCTTTGCGGACAAATCCGACCATGTCCATTCATTATTCGTCTTCATCGCTCTCTTCATACTCTTGTGAGCGCATGTAAGCCAACATAGCAATATCTTCTAATACTTCAAGTTGACCGGTATGTTCACACAATGCCCTGAAAACTGATCTCGGTGTTTGTAATAATTCATGTGGATGCGCGAACCCTTTACTCTCGCCTCCGTCCAAAACGAGGACTTTGTCGTAGTCCACAATTGCTTCCAACTTCCGTCGAACAATTGTAATTACAGTAGTGTTTTGAAATTCCTCGTGTATCAAGTCATGTATTTGCTTCTCAATCGTAACCTCACCTGGGAGTAGTGTGGCTTCATTATAGATCAAGATTCGTGGACGCAACAAGATCGCACGTGCAAAACAGATTAATTGTCGTTGTGCTTGCGATACGTTAGTGCAACCCATAAAAACTGGCATATCCAAAAGAATATCCTCCAAATGTGCTCGAGTCAATGCCGCCATGATTTGCTGATCAGTATATGCCCCAGATGGATCAACATTACTTCGAATCGTACCGGTATATAATATTGGATCGCGCGGAACGACTGACGTAATTGAGCGCAACTGGTCAAGCCTAACTTTTGAAATATCAACACCATCGATTGTGATCTTACCAGCCTCGGTCTCTAAAAACCTAAATAATCCAAACGCTAATGTCGTCTTTCCCGCACCTGCCCTACCGACAACAGCAACATTCTCGCCAGGTCGGATATGTGCCGTCAGTTTCTTGATTGCAAGTGGTAACCCGGGTGCATATCTGAACGAAACCTTGTCAAATACAATACCACCTTCACGAGGCCATCCTCGAGGTGGAATTACACTTCCGGTGTACTGCTCTTGATCAATGTTTTGGTATTCGCGTAGCCGCTCAACAATGCCCATATACAAGTACATATTCGACTGTGAGTCAATCAACTTTTCAAACAAAAGTTTTAGTGATAATGCACAACATAACACAATCCCAGCAAGGCCTGATCCTAACTTGTCGTCACGATCAACTACAATCAAAGCAATCAAAAACATCATCACACTACCAATAAGATCTGCTCGAAACGACATCCATTGGTTGAACGCAGTAACCATTGCCCAAGTGCGAGTATATTTATCAATCGCTCTTGCAAATGCTTTCCGAAACCGCTCCCCACATTCATACGCACGAATGGTTAAGATTCCAAATAAACTTTCGGAATAATGATCAATGATTGCTGGATAATTCCGCCATTTCAGTCGTTTTATCTCTAACCACGAGCCCAGATACAGTTTTCCAGTTACCAACGTAGCAAACACGCATATCGTAAACGGCAAAAGAAAAATAGGCATAATGCATGATAATGTCACGACCAATACAAATAATCGCACACAAACCTCCACAGACTGTTGAAATGCAAATGCTAATCTTTGATCAAGTGATTCAATATCCTCAGTAAACCGCTTGACCAATCTTCCGAGGTTTGTATCGTCAAAGAAATTGCCTCTGGCGTGCAATATTCGGAATAATACCGACTCAAAAGTTCTGGTGACTGCGCGTGAATTCTGTTTCAAGATATAAATATTGCGAACATAGACAAGAAGGGCATAAGTCAGGCACAAACTTCCATATCCCAATATACAAGTCAATGTCCTTACCTGCCACTTGATTGAAAAGTATATCCATAACATTTGCATGAGATACAACAGCTCGTGCATGGTAACTAGCAGCATGCATTTAAAAATCACAAACATCCCACCCATCTGTTCAATGTAGAACTGATATGTTGACCAAGAAGGGTAGTCTTCGACAGTACTATCATCTTCAACAAAACCCTTTGAAACAGGGATTCCGTTAACTCGAGCTAAATGTTTTCGAATTTGTTGAGCTTCAATCTCATCCGGCGGCTCAGATACAGCCGTAACGTTAGATCTCAAATCCATTGGAAGCGGAATCTCGTTTGGATTCCCTTGTAACACAACCTGTCCATTTTGCAGATATATAATGCGTTCTGCATCCTTGATTGTAGCAAAGCTTCGTGACGCTACTACACACGTCCGCCCTAGTAGGATGCTCCCACGAAAACATCGTTCGTAAATAATTTCAGACTGAACTTGACCAACAGCTGACAAGCAATCATCAAGTAAAAGAACTTTGGCTTTTGAGTAGATTGCTCGCGCCAATGCAATTCGTTGCTTTTGACCTTTTGATAACTTTGTTCCTCTATCGCCAACATATGTTTGATCTTCGTAGTCAAACAAAGAAAAATCCTTACTTAGACTACAAATCTGTACAGTCGCTGCGTATCTCTCGGTATCAAAAGGCATTCCAAACAGAATATTATTCCTTATAGTGTCTTGAGTAAGCCATGGGTTTTCAGGTGCATATGCAAACGTCTCCGTAAACTCAGACTGTACTGGCATCAGCTTATCGTCTTGACAAAATCTCTGACCATCAGTAAGCGACAATTCGCCAAGTAATGCTAATAAAAATATTGTCTTCCCACTTCCAGCAGGTCCAGCTACAACGTTCACCTTTCCTGGTATAATCGATGTGGTCAAATCACGCAAAACCGGGTGATAATATGTTTGGCTTAAAGAAAATGATGCATTCTCAAAACCTAAGCCAGGCGAGAGCATATCTCCAGACGTGGTTTGTTTCATGTATTTAGCGGACTCTTCACTATCTAAAAATACCTCAAAACTCTGAACCGAAGCTATGTCGAAAAGTTAGCACCGAAATAGAGAAAAATAAAATCAAGTTTACCTTTATGTTGCTTCATCATTCGAATAGCCACAGCAAGTTTGCTTAAACATCTTCTCAATAACGCAGCGATGGCAAGAACGACAAACACCATTGAGAATTTTAGAGTGCCATGATACCATGAACCAGCTAAACTGAAGACAAGAACTAACATCTGAGCAATATTCGCAACCATTTCAGAAAGCGAAAAAATAGCATATCGGTTAACTTCAACCGATTTCTCGTAATCTCTGACTACTTTTATTGTTTGAAATAGTTGACCTTCCCAACCGAAAAACTTGAGCTGCTTGAAATTCGTTAGAACTTCACTGGTAATTATCGACCGTTGCTTACTAGCCAAAAACAGCTTTTCCTCGTTCCAGTTGTATTGTAGTGCGAGTAGGTACTGCAAACAGCAGCTGATAGCAACACAAGCTGTACATAATAAAAAAACACCAAAACCAGCTATATAGCACAAAAACGAAACCAGAAGCAAAATTGACATCATTGACCAAATTAAGGCCTGCAAAGACTTGATCCCATTCGAAATATTTGCTAAATCCGTGGACATGAGTCTAATGTGAGTAGAATCAGCAATGTGAGGTTCAAGTTTTTTGAGAAGAGTCTTTTTATGAAGCTCGATTGCCAATATCGCTCTAGATTTAAAATCTATTATACTCGCATTCCATGTAGCCTGGCCATTGCAAATCGCCCCGCTTATACCTGCACATAATATCAAAAACGAGTACGAATACGCAAGTTGTGGTGGCCAGGTTGTAAATTCCAAGTAAAGCAATAGTTGCCAGATAGCAATTACAGGAAAGATATAAGAAATTGAAGTGGCTATTGCCCAACATAAAAGTTTACATACATCGAGCTTAAAAAATAGTATTAGCCTGGTCATCAATGGACGGTCGGTATCACAAGACGCAAAGAGTTCGGATAGATAGTCCGAACGCCAATGATCTGGTAGATCCCAAATGTCGTCAGAAATAAGAGTCCTTTGAAACCCCATAATGAGAGATTCTGATGCCCAACTGAACGATAGATTCGAAAAAATGCTAGCAAGTTGACGCGGGAATGAATCCACGCCTCGGTGAATTTTTATCCTGATAGTGGAATCGCCAACTATTGACGAGTATAACGTTACAACCAATAGTGCAGAAACAGTGAATGTCATAATAGCTTCAAGTAAATGATAAGCTGAATCATTGCGGATTAGAGAAGATCTGAGATCGATAGAAGCCACAAAAAATGAAGTAAGATAAAGTGCGCAAGACTGCCAATAAAGATACCAGCGAGTGCGATTGTATTTCTTTGTATGATGTCTAATTAGTGAAAGAACAAGAAGGTACAGCTGTAGTTGTTAATAGTGTGTGGTACATAGGTCTCGAATAAAATATCACTCACCCAGAAGCAGAAGCCAACGATTTGATCTGGGTATAATGAATGACGTTGACCAAAATTTGTCTTTATTATTGCAAATTGTAATCCAGCAAAAAGCAAAAGAACAAATAGTAAGAAAAAAATAAGACAAATCTCGATAACCGAACGGTATTGAAACGGTTTGATCTCGCGGAACTCGAGTTCAGCCGACGACGACGATGGCGACGACAGAGGATCTGGATTCTGGTAGATTGTGATTCTGCGAGATTGCAAGGTATCTAAAACCAAATCACTTCTGGTTAGCCGCAATTGAGTCCAACGTCGTCGTCGTCGGCCATGTTGCGGTTTATAGATGACGGACGCAATAGTAGTCAAACCGACTGCCACGAACAAAGCTATAATTGGCACATAGGTCTTTATATACCTTAAATAGTCAGTCCAAGAGAAGAAATACCAAACAGAGGGTTTAATGGAGCTGCTTACAATTGCCTTGCGCATAAAGTGAAATCAAATACGTGTGGATCCCACACTGCTTCGCACCACTCGGCTGAGCGCCTTGACATGATATCAGAGACAGCACGACGCGACTTTGCAGTCACTCTCCGGACCCGAAATGGCTAATTTGAATGTTATGGTCTGATTCCCATTCCTTCCTGACTTTTGTGAAGTTTGGTGTAGAGAATTTTGGTCCAAAATATGGCTCTAGCTTGGATATAAATTTTGCAAATTTGATTCCCGAAGTTGCGGGTTGCACGCTTGAGGTTGTAGAGATTGTTGGATAAATGTGGATTGATCCCAATTCGGAAAAAAGATTAAAAAAAAAAAAAAAAAATAAGAAAAACAACAGAGATTGATAAAGTACTGAACAATAAAAAGAAATTTTTAGTTGGTGTCAGCTGTGTCGATGCGTTACATAAAGACGTGGTCACTACATAAATATTTTATCTAACGGAAGACTGTTAACGGCAGGTTGTGAGGCCGAGAACGCTTGGGACCGCAATGCAGCCCGTTTATGTATGTATGTATGTACAGTATGTATCATATGTATGTACGCACGTAACTATGGCGCAAGGCTTTTGCAGAATGAGTGGATTTCCGGGGAAGATATAATAATAATAAATAAACGGGGATGCCGAGAAGCAACCCACGAACTAGTGTGAAGGCAGCTACCAATTTGAGCAGGTGCAGCTTAGAAAGAAATACATATGGGGCTTCAAAATTTAGCAGAAGAACTATAAAAAAAATATAGCCATGGATCCATAATCGTCTTATAAAAAAAAAAGAATTCGTCTGTTGTTGGTCGTTGGCCTCGAAAACCCCCCCCCCCCCGACGACGTTCGTTTGCGGGTTCTCCGAAATCGGGGCGGCGCAAGCCACTAAAAAAAAAAAAAAAAAAAAAAAAAACAAAAAAACACAAATGAGGGTCTTGTAGCTAGCAAGTTGAGGCCGGGTAAAAATAAAGAAAAATAGTTACAAGGGTTACGCGACTAGGGTAGGGTCTAATTTTAAATGAAACGACTCCGGACTCGGCTCCGGTGATTTTTGATCGCACAGACAAGAGTCAACTGTGTGTGTGTGTGCTCGAGATGAGATGGGACGATGAGCAGTTCTCGGGTTTCTGAGCCCGACCGGACGGACTAGGGTTGCAAAGTCTGTCATTGTTAGGGCGCTGCAAGTGAGCTCGGGTAAGGGCCAAAAATTCAAGGGATAGGGCAATTTTTGAAGGGGTTTTTTTTTTTTTTTGGAGTTCTTATAGTAGTAATAATATACCAATCATTGCCTCGGCGACGGCGTCTCCCACGCATTGCATATATTAGGGGCTCCTCGAGCAAGATGCAGCATCATCAGTGATCATAGAACTATTTAGAATTGAATTCTGCTTGCTTACTTTGCGCACATCGTTAATAGATTGCGTCCCAACGCGAGCCGCGCACGCCGTAATGACGACGACGACGACGACGACTGCCGCCGGGTAGAAACAAAAAGTGAATCAGGGCTAGGGCCATGTGCACAGCACCCCTAAGGAGGGACTCAATAGCCGCGGCTGCTGCATACGCACTGTAATAATAATATTAGCCCAACGAACGACAAAACGAGTGAGCGAGCCCACAACACCAACGCTCATCCACAGCTCGCTCTCGCCATAGTCGGCGCCCTCACGACGACCGCACACACTCTCCCACATTTACTTCTCGACCGACATACATACTACCTCCAGACTCCCACTATACACACACAACAAACACCACCCCCCCCCCCCTCGTCCGTCCCTGGCGACGACTGCCTGTCTTCTCAATTGACCTGCTGCTCCCCGCCCCTCTTTCACTCTCGTCCGCCATGGCTGCCAGATCAAAGCAGCGCTCGAAGGTCATCCACCACCATCATCATCACGCTGCTGCTGCTGCTGCTGCTGCGGTCAAGGCCAGGGCCACAACCATGATCGTGCCAGATTTTGTGGGCGGCGATACGGATAGTGAATTGCAAAACAAACTGATGACGACGACGACGACGACGACAAAGCAACTTCAGGAAGAATTAGCTCCGCAAGATAACCGCAGCAGCGGCGTCGTCATTGTCGCTCCGGCTGAGGTGCGTTCTGGCAAGGGGGAGGACGACAACGACGACCGCGAGCCCGGTCACAACGAGCCTGACGATCGCGACCATAACGACGACGACCGGCCAATATCTCACACTTTGCCACAACCATCAGATTCAGTTGTCACTGCTCCTACGACGACGACGACGACGACGACGACGACAAACGATATCGTGACCGCCAGTCCGAGAAGAGCCACGGTGGCGGATGTCATCCGCCGGCAGTTTGATCTCGAGATCTTGCTCAAGCACAGAGAGCTCTCGTCTATCGAGGACGAGATTGCAAAGGTTCACATAATGATGGTCCAGCTACGGCGTTGTGCAGGTGGGTGGTCCACACAAACTTGGGAGTCATTGATATAATCGAGGTTAATAATATTATAGGCAAGGTTATCAGTGAATCAGACTCGCCAGACGACTTCTCAAAACACTACGCTCAATATCTTTTACCAGACCGGAGGTATTCCGATAGTGCTCACAAATTTGCCAGTGGCGACGAGCCTTGTGCTACTACAACCCCAGACCCAATAGACAAGTCGATGGTTAATTCTCGGTCAAAGAGTACGCCAACTACTGGCTCAAGAATGCATTTACCGTTGTACTCGGTTTCTGGTACTACTGTCGGTGGCAACGTGCCTCCTGAGGGCTGTATATACAGAAGAGCGGATGGAATTTTGGTTCGGCTAGAATGCAGCAAGTGCGACCGGCATACATTTGGCTCAGCCCAAGGTTTCATTAATCACTGTCGAATCTCACACAACATTGAATTTACTTCACATGACAATGCTGCTCAGCGATGTGGAGTTGAACTAGACGAAGCAGATCAGGATGATATCGGTTTGGGTGCGATCAGGCACCGGCGGCACATGCAAATGTCTCTGACGCCAATGACTCTGACACCTCTTCCTCACGAGGCCAATTCGGCTTCTTCGATTCCTGGCAAGAAAGACTATGGTACAAAGAGCTTTCCATGGGATTACTCGTCGTCTAATAATTCGTCTTCATTTTTGACTCAGCCAATCACCCCACCGAATGAACCACGGATTGATCAAATTCCACGCCAAGTGCCTTCAGATTCTATTCCTACTCCGCCTGAACCTTCGGTCGAGACAGAACTAATTCCACCAGTAACTTCAACCCCAGCATTTGTCCCTGCACCATTGTCATTACCAGTTCGACCACCTCCACCTCCACCGGCGACTAACAATTTACGGAAACTTCTCAAGCGCAAGTGTGTAGATGTCGACGTCGATAAGCTGGTTGAAGATAGTATCAAGCGTGATCCAAGGGGTCATTTGTTTCCAGGAGAATCAGATGTATCTGACGACGATGACGATGAACTCAGTAGTCGATTGCCGTCGGTAGCAAAATACAAAAAAATGGCGACAGCTGGGCGACCTGCGGGCTCCGGAATGCGAATATTGGCTAACATTCACTAACCAAATATTTTGGATTCATCACATCTTTACAATCCATTACCGAATTTAATTTCCAAAATCATTCAAAAAAAAAAAAAAAGTCCACTCCCGATACATCTCCCAATTTAATCTGGTTTATTTGACACCTCATGTCTCACCCAACAACTGATCTGTGTGTTTAATACTCGATAAGTCACAAATGATTTGTCGGCTCTATCATTCACTTTATTTTATACATCGTTCGCTGTCTTTTGAACACTTGAGAAGTTTGGTTGACCAATATGATGGAATCTGTTATCTTACGATTTACTTTTTTTTTTTTTTTTTTTTTTTTTGTTTGCTACATTATGGGAAAATTTATAAAGATCTTACATGTTGTTGGTATTCAATGGAGTGTTGATTCAAAATGAATCTATTTGTATGTATATGTTGTTGTTGTCGTCGTCGAAGAATTGGATAAGGGTTGTATGTATGTAAGTTTTGTATGATCTCGTTGAGGCGAAACGAATGTTTGTAAGAAGAGAAGAAGAAGAAGAAAAAGAGCTGTGAGGATGATTGGAGAAGAAATGTCAAATTAAAACAGATTACGCATAATTATCATATTTAAAGCGTAGTAGAAAATTGATTAGGCGGTTAGTAATCGGAGTTCGAATTAGCAAAAAAAATTGCTCAAGTTGGGATAATTTAGCAAACCGACTCCGATAAGCAATTTACCAGCTCACACTTATCGGGCGACCAGTAAAATATGGTTTACTCATTAACTGGACGCACAATCCTCATCACTGGATCTTCAGCTGGATTAGGTGCAGGTTTAGGTCACGCATTTGCAGCTGAAGGTACCAACGTTATCTTAAACCATTCAGGACGCAACAATGCTCGAGCTGAAGCAACCGCAAATTCGATCAAGACTAAATATCCATCAATTCAAGTTGCAATCGTGATCGCCGATTGTTTTTCAGAACAAGAAAATATTAAACTTATCAATAAATCAATTGAGATTGCTAAATCATGGGGTGGTACATTGGATGGAATCATTGCGAATGCTGGATATACCAGGTTTAGTAACCTTGCAGATTTAAATGATGTTACGACAAAAGATTTTGATGATTGCTTTGCTGTAAACGTAAAGGCACCTTATGTTCAATTGAGAGAAGCAGCTCCGGTTTTTAAAACAAACCCAGATGGTGGGTTTATGTTATTGACGTCGTCGGTTGCTGGTGAGCATCCATCTGGAAGTTCGTTGGCATATGGTGTATCCAAAGCTGGTCAATTACAAATGATGAGAACAATGGCGTGAGTAGTATATACTTGAATTTTTTTTTTTTTTTTTTTTTTTTTTTTTTGTTTTAACATTCGAACTTTTTTTTTTTTTTATTTTAATTGGGTTTTAATTTTATAGTGCTACCCAAGGCCCAAAGATTCGAGTTAATGCGGTCAAACCTGGTGTGATTTCTACTGAATGGGGTCTTAAATTTGGTAAAGAAGCTTTAGATCGAACGATTGCGAATACACCGCTTAAGGTTGAATCTACGATCGAGAATATCTCGCTTGTATACGTGATGGTTGCAAAGAACAACAGTATGACTGGACAAAGTATACAGGTTGATGGTGGACAATTCATTTGAGAACATTCACTTGGAGATAACAAAACCAAATCTATAAATTGTTCTCTCTCTCTCTTTCAACAAAACCCCCGCCCCCCCACCCACCGCTTTTCCCATCATTATACAACCCTTGAAAAAAACGACGTTACAATCTAATTATGCTCCCTTGCGATAACTAACCTTCTCGACCTTGACTTCACCATCGATATACTGATACACATACAATACCAACACCGCACCTTGAACATCCATAAGCACAAACGATGGCACCGGACTCTCACCTTCTGCCCACCAACCACTTGATATCGCACCAGTAGCTGAACCAGGATTAACAAAAAATTTTCCCTCAAGTTCATATGCTTCAAACCGATGAGTACCTCCCCAGATAAACACATCCACATCCATCTGGCGAGCAGCGATAAGCAACGCATCAGAATCTCCTGGTGGTACGATCGTATGTCCGTGAGTGAATCCAATTCTAAGTGATCCATGAGTAACAACCTTAGATAACGGAAGAGATAACGACAAGTCGAATTCACCCTTGACGATTTGAAGATCTGGTGAGACTGTGCGTAAAAACTCATATGTTTCGCGATCGGTCAAGTTACCCAAACACAAAATTTGAGAGATTTTTCCCGGTGCCAGTAATTTCCGAAACTAATCCATTAGTATATAAACCCAAAAAAAAAAATTAATATTCTCATTGTAGGTTGAAAATTATAACCAACCTTTGGCGGCAGTTCCTAGATGATGGGTTAGCAAATTATCAATTGCTTCATTCACAGTTCAATTAATTGCTAATGCTCACCAGTGCACGGTCCGGTATATGTAAATCACCGATTGCTAACACCAGCATTGTGAATATGTATATATATATATATATATATGTGTGTGCGTGTGTGTGTGTGTTGTTAATTGGGCAACCAGAAGTCGAATAGGACTTTGCTTGCTCGCTTTTGCTCTACATTGTCGTCCACGAACTGGGTCGCCGGGCATTAGCCAACGAGGGGTTTGTACACACTCTTGCTGCTGTCTCAGTCGAGGGGCTGGTTAAACAAAATAATCGCGAGATTCGAACACCAACCCCCACCCCACCCTGCGCGCACCGCGGGTTCGGAACGCCCAAAAAAACACACACACACACACACGCTTTTCACACAGTGCCTGATATTAGTAGAAGAACGTCGTCGTCTAGCAACTTTCTGCTGGGGTCTGGCTATCGTCGGTGGCTATTTTATACCTGCACTCGTTGGTTTCTACACAGTCCTTCGTTTGTTTTGTGCGACAGAGTTCACCTACGCTGTCGTCGTCGTCGTCGTCGTCGTTGTTTGTCAATCGCTGCTGCTCGTCTCAGAACCCAAAAAAAAAAAAAAAAAAAAAGAAATTTCAAATTCCCACCTGGCACCGAACCCTCTTTTTGTCGAGGCGGAGGACGAACCTAACGAATAATAATACAGTATTATATATTATTATATGATGGCTCGACCGACCGCTTCATCGCTCCACCACTCATCCTCCTCCTCCTCCTCCTCCGTCGTCGTCTCGCAACCACCACACAACAGGCTCCTGACCAACAACAACGCAACAGCGCTCGTCAGACTCAATCAGCTGTCGTCGCACATCTCATCGTCTGGTCGTTCCATCGCAGCATCCGTCAAAATGACTACAGGCAAGCCCTCGTCGACCCATCATCAGCCAGAGCACCCGCTGACGCTCATCCCCGGCCCGGTCGAGTTCACCGACGAGGTCCTCGAAGCCATGGCCACTCCGTCCCAGTCGCATGTGTCGCCTCAGTTCATCTCGACGTTCGGTGATGCGCTCTCGCTCTTGCGTCAGCTGTTTTTCAACACCGACAAATCGGCCCAGGCATTTGCCATCGCTGGTTCTGGCACCCTCGGCTGGGACTTTGTTGCCTCTAACCTAGTCGAGCCTGGTGAGGATGTTTTGGTTCTTCACTCTGGTATGTTTGGAAAAAAAAAAAAAAAAAAGAAAAAATTTTAGGTCTTGTTCAGTTCCTAACTTGGCAGGTTACTTTGCTGACTCGTTCGCCGACTGTATCTCGGTCTACGGCGGCAAGCCCACCCAACTTAAGGCCCCGATTGGCGAGTTCCCGGGGTTGGACAAGATTGAGGCCGAGCTCAAGTCAAAGAACTACAAGCTCATCACAATCACACATGTCGACACCTCGACCGGTGTTTTGGCTGACATCAAGACGCTTGCTGCGCTGGTGCGCAAGGTGTCGCCGTCGACTCTTGTTGTTGTCGACGGTGTGTGCTCGGTCGGTGTCGAGGAGATTAGATTCGACGAGTGGGACCTCGATTTCGTTTTGACTGCTCCCCAGAAGGCAATTGGTGTGCCAGCTGGTCTTTCGATCTTTATTGCGTCCGGCAGAGCGCTCGACGTCTTCCGCAACCGGAAAGCACCGGTCACGTCGTACTACGCTTCATTGGCAAAATGGCTTCCTATCATTCAAGCGTATGAGGCCAAGAAGCCTGCTTACTTCTCTACTCCTCCAGTGCAAAACATTCACGCTCTGTTGGCCTCGCTCAAGCAGATCTTGGCTGTCCCGCTCGAGGACAGATTTGCTGCACACGTCCGGGCCTCCGACCACATCAAGGACACGATCGAGTCTTACGGTCTTAAGCAGGTTGCTACCCAGGACGGCTACAAGGCTCATGGTATGACTGCGGTGTACCTGCCCGACGATGTTGGTTTACCTGACCTTTTGCCTCGCATTGCCAAGCGTGGTATCGTCCTGGCCGGTGGTCTCCACAAGGAGATTGCCACAAAATACTTTAGAATCGGTCACATGGGTGTTTCTGTTACCGACGAGGACCGTGGTGACTTTGTGAAGGCGCTTAAGGCCATCAAGGAGTCCCTTATCGAGGCTGGTTACAAGATTTAAATTTGAGCTGCGGTATCCGATAATATACATAACACACATAACATCAACCACGACACATCTCTATGCTGCGGGTTTTTTTTTTTTTGTAAATTTTTCTTTATATATTACGTTCCCTCGGTTTCCTTGATTAGAAGATGGAAGGTATGTTTTTGGCTCTGTAACATGTACGAAAAAGTCAGTTCTGCACGTTTTATGTATGTATAGATCTGTTTTTTTTTTTAAAAAAAAAAAAAGAGAGAATTAATAATTGATCACAAACCAAAAAAAAAAAAAAAAAAAATTTGGTTAAGACTAAGGTTCCTGTTCGCACCATAAATTTCTCCAGCACTTAACTACACAAGCCCCCGGGGGGGGGCCGCGATCGCAAGCAGCACAACCATCGCACCAACTGCGAGAGCGTCGGACTTTATGTACAACTGGTACCGCCTTTCTCGATAGATTTGCGTAATCGTACGATTCCGTGATTTCCTGTATAGAAAAGAAACAATACCAAATAGTATATACCCAAAACCATGGCTGGCGGTCAAATTCCATTCCAACTACCGTTGTATAACGCGGCCCATGAGCCTCCACGAAGTACATACTCACGACGACAGCCAAAGCGATCAAACTTGGTTGATGATAGGCCGGCTCAGTCAACACTCACGAAATCGACGTATTCTCGTAGAGGACCAAATGATTACTCTGATTCCCGGTCACAACTTGCAGATCCAGTACGTGCGACAGACTCAAGCATAACCCAAGTACACTTGACCGATCACCATTACCCACAGAGTGACAAGCAACGCTGGACCAGAGATCGTGATCGTCACAGCCAGTCTAGCCTTCGCCAACCTTTGAGGGCTCGAGAAAGTGAGGCTAATCGCCAGGTGTCATTCAAGAAAAGCCAGGTCAGGGACAAGATCAAACCAGGACCTGATGAGGACACGATATATGATATGTATGAACAGCCACCGCAACACAAGCGTGAACCAGAGCGTTTATTAGCAGTCAAAAATGTTTCTGCACCAACTATTCAGCCTTATACTGCACCTGATTCAAGAAAGCATCCTCAGTATTCAAAAACAACCGTTGTGGTGCACACAAATAACAGTACAAGACAACAAGCTTCAAACAACGTCGCTGTCGTCGAGCCTGAAGTCATGTCCGATGACGAACGTAATTCCGTTAAAGGCTCCGAAGGATGGAGGCCATTAGCTACATCAACTCCAAAAGTGGAATATGCAAAGTCTCGAGGATATAGTACACAGGTAGCTCACGACAGCACTTCATCGAATAGTAAGTACAACGTGTCTCAAAACAGTCCCATTTGAGAACTGTAATGACATTGCAGACTATAGAAAGACTCGGCAAGAGGTTCCACTTTTGAACGATTCACGAACCTATCTGAAAGTGTATCGAGATCAATCAGTGTCTACTCGCTTATTCAACGAAATAGATGAAGACTTGTTCAATCCAGTTGCAAAAACAGTCACATCTCGTATCTCGGAGGATACGCTAGACAAAAGTCAGAATAACTTTAGCTCGTTAGGCATCAATGTTAAAGTGCCTAGCTATTCATCGCACATGGTCATGGGAGATTCATTCTCGGCTCGCACTCAAGCTGAAAATCTTCAACGGTACAATCATTACGAACAGTACGAGCAACAGCGAAAAATTCGTAAGCGCAAGAGAGTAACAAGACTAATTTATGAAAATGGCGAAGATGAAATAGCATTGTAGTTTTCAATGGCAAGTAAAGGACACACATGTGGTGTATCCCGGCACCATTGTTTAACGCATCATAAATTATGATATGTGTATTGCTGGAGTATGGTTATCGGGTTGATTTGCATAATTATGATATTTTAATTAAATATAGCGTTTATTCTTCAAACTTAATGTCATTTAAGAACAGTTTAATCCCCAATTTTTTTTTGCCGGTTGCCAATTTGCCATGTCTCGAGATTTTGGATGCTGCGGCTTGTCATCGATTCAAATTTGTGGTAACTTAATTGACTTTTCGTCAAATTAGCGACAAGCTATTTCTTGACTTCAAAATTACACATTTATAAACGTTTTGATTGTTAAACGGTTGATATTTTAATTTTTGGATTACGATAGCATTGACAGATAATTTGGAATCATGAATATCAGACCAGCCACCGTGGCAGACTTGCCTGGAATGCAAAATGCCAATTTAACCAATCTTCCAGAGAATTATGTTCTTCGTTACTACCTTTATCATGCACTTTCATGGCCACAAGCATCATACGTTGCATTAGATGCATCCAATAACAAAGTTATTGGCTATGTCTTATCCAAGATGGAAGAAGACGTCGCGGAGGGAGATGATCCCCATGGTCACGTCACAAGTATATCGGTCATGCGAACGTATAGACGTATGGGAATTGCTGGCAAACTTATGCGACAATCTTTACGTGGTCTTGCAGAGAACTATGGTGCACGATACGTGAGTTTACACGTTCGTAAGTCAAATAGAGCGGCATTGCATTTATATCGAGATACACTCAATTTCGAGTAAGCATACTTCTTGGTGTTTTTCTTTTTTGGATAAGATGAATAATTCAACATTAAAGGGTGGTTGAGATTGAAAAAGCATATTACGGAGATGGCGAAGATGCGTACTCTATGAAGTAAGTCGGTATGTCATTCAAGGATAATTTTGACACTAACAACTTTACAGAAAGGATTTGGCGACACTTGACGAGTTGCATACTGACCTTGACGTAGACGATGATGCATTCTTGATTGAGGCAATACAAAACCTCGAAATTAGCGAAGATGGAAGCCTGCTGGCAAAAAAATAACCGCTTGGCCATCAAGTTTGTACATAAGAGAAAAAAGTCAAAATAGATGGATTTTTATTATGCATAACTAACAACAAGAAAAAATTACAAACCAGCCAACGCCAATGAGACAATTAAATACTGAATTTTACTTACACTTTATACATCATTCAATGCAACACATACGGCTCCCTTATGATGTCCATTGTATTGTCGGATGATCGAACCCGTAGATAACTCCCATAGTCGGGCATAATGATCCGAGCTTGCGGTAACCAAATACGCTGAATCCGCACTAAAAGCACAATCCCATACCCAGCGTTGATGTCCACTCAAAGTTGTTTCTAATCCAAATCCGTCAGATGACCAAATTCTGGCTGTATGATCGGCAGAACAAGTCGCCAAGTGTTTTGCATCCGGAGACAGGAGCACCTTGGTAACATATTTCGTATGCGCTCTGAACTTGGTCACCGGGTGCAAAGACGTCGTATCTCGATTATTAACCATCTTCCAAACATAGCAGTTACCCTTGTTGTTGCCGGCTACTAGCATCGACCCATCAGTAGCCACTGATACACTTCTTACTGGCACATCGTCTTGTGGTATCCATTGATGCGTGCATGTATTCTCACCCAAATCCCAAATTCGTACATTACCACCTTCATCACAACTTATAAGTTCACCTTGATTTGGATGTATCACCACATCATTGACTGGAATTCTATGCCTGTAGTTGCGTTGCACCATTGGTGCCCGCATATCCCATACCTTCACTGTTCCATCCTCCGACGATGTGACCATCCATTTGCCATCACTCTGAAAAGCCACAGCTGTAATATTATTCGTATGCCCTTCAAAAACCGTTACCTAATCATCGTTAGCGCTGATACTTGACTGTCTGGGTTGATTGCACTTACTGGATTCGGATTCGAACCTCTAATATCATATAACTTCACATTAACACGTCCAGCTGCCGCCAAAAACCGCTTATCCGGCGTAATTGCAAGTCGATTAACTTGAGAATCAGGATGCTGAATCGTTCTCTGACAAATTCCAGATAGTGCTTCCCAGAACCTGATAGTATGATCATATCCGGCTGACGCCAGGATAACGGACATTTTGATTTATTTTCCCTTTTACGATGGCAAGCTTAACGTTTGTAAACTAGCCTATTGAACCATGAAAAAAAGACACAATACTACCAAAATGATTGATTAACCTGTCCCACTGAATATTGTCTTTTTTATCTTTCAATTTTGTAGAAAACGGTCAGTGATTGAAAACGGGGAAATCAATCAAGAACTACAGCAATCTGTTGCGGCGTAAAATGAATTAGGACGCTCCAAGTTTGGTGATCGATCTTTTCCCCACAATGCTATTTGACCCTTTTTTTTTTTTTTTTTTTCCTATCACAGGAAATAATAAGCGGGAAGGTAAGTAATTGATACGAACGCGTTCAATATAGTCATAGCAATGATGGAATGGTAAAAGGTCTGATTGTAAACTCGATGCGTTCTTCAGGATCATGGGATACTGCGTCTTGTCAATTTCATCATGGTCTACTATACTGTCTAAGCTAACCTTGACTACAACTACGTCAGATCACGATTTTGTGGTGACTGTCATCATTTGTAGTTTCTGCGTTGCGCTGAATGGTATTTTAAGTATGCTTGCAATTGACAAGGTGTTAGGATGGTCATGGAAGTATGAATCTGTAGTTCATAACATGACAGACAGATCTAATCATCTGTTAAACCAGAAGGTTCTGAGCTATGCGCTGACTTTTTTTTTTTTTTTTTTCATGCTGAGTTTTGTTTTGACATCATAGTATTTTTATTTTGCGAGAATAATCGCTGAGAAGCACTGAACGGTTTGCATAACTAGCCGTTGAAATATTGATCAGTATTGGTCGCAAGTATACAGTAATTACATAGAAAAAAAGTTATATACGAAAAGAAAAAAAAAAGCTCCAATATAAACAATCAACCAGAACACCATTCTTTTCTCAATATTCACCTGATTATTAGAATACTGCGAACATGATAACGCCTATAGAAGTACGTACCTTGTCCAATCATCAGTCAAAAATAGATTAAAACGCGCCCTATACTAGCTTTCATCTTCAGAATCGGCTTCCTTTTCCGAAGTCTTAGTATCAACCTCCTTTTCTGAATGCTCAGAATCCGAATCAATCTCGACAATGGCTGCATTCATCACACCGCCGTTTTCAAACTTGGGTGATGAATGTTGAGTTGTAGTAGGGATCCTTTCATTACTATTATCCCAGTAGTCATCGTCTTCCATCAAATGTTCTTCCGGATCGGTATCAGATTGATGTACAAGCGGCTCCTGTGGTTCTTCTTCAATAAAGCTCTCGTCGTTCTGATCCACCTTGCCACTATTATCCACTGATGTGGATCTGTAATCTGACGGTCGTGTTTTCGCCCCATATGAGAACTTTTGCAAACCTTCAACCGCACGCTCCTTGTAGTCATCTCGACGCTGTAATTCATCTTCGTCATCTTCATCATCGGAAAAATTATCGGCTTCAACCTCAGACTCTGGGAGCTCGCTTTCGCTTTCGTGCACATCGTCTTCATCTTCAACTTCCTCTTCCTCTTCGTCGTCATTCGCATCCTCACTAGCTATCTCATTCAATATCTCATTATCTTCTTCTGCCTCATCGCTGTCATCGCCATCATCACCGTCATCCTCTGAATATTCATCTTCGCTGTGGAACATCACTGATTGTATAAGCCTTGGTCGACCAAGCGGTCTTTCAGAAGCCTTCATCTGATATGGACTTGGCAGCCCTGTAGACCACCTTGAACTTAACTTATGAATATCTTGTCTCGGAAGTTTAGGCTCCTGATCATCCTCGAGTTCATGCTCTTCCTCATCCTCCTCATCGTATTCCTCCTCGTCCTCGTTCTCTTCGTGCTCATGACGACCAGTAGCATCACCGCTATAACTGTTTTCAACTTCATCGTCATCGTCACTCAGTGAAATCGGTTGTGCTTGAGAACCACTCTGCACATGACAACTATGCGAGTCATAGCCCTCGCTCTCATTACTAACAGACTCCGCATCGTCTCCAGAATCCTCGCCCTCATGATCCTCTTCCTCCTCGTCGTCTGAGGAGGCATCTGATAATTCACTCTCAGAGTCGGCTGCCACATTGGTATTATTGACACTACCTGTCGATTTGGGCACTGGAATCGCCATAACAGGCTCAGCTTGTAAGATCCCAGCTCCAGTACTGAAGCTTTCAGAGTCATAATCGCCTGATGCAGAAGTCGAACTTGCAGCTGAAATGTCTTCACCTTGCGCAGCATCTGTTGCGATTCCAGTATCAAATGCCTCGATGCTCCGAGTATATCGACTTTCGTTTTCAAGAGCTGCAGCTACCACATCAAAGAGTGCTGGATCAAGCGATTCTTGACCTTCCGGTGTAGATGAGCTGACTGACCCAACTGACCGCGTATCAACAAATCTAGGGTCAATAGACAGGATAGCCGAATCTAGAAGACTTGCATTCGTATTGTCGGAGACTGTTGGTGCTACCTCGAGTAAATTTTGCGACGATTGTGAGACAGCATTAACACTTGGAAGCTGATCTATATCTTCAGTTTCATTAGATATTATTGGCTGTGAAAGAAAATTATTCATAGCACCGGAATCAATGTTAACGTCAGTGGTGCTGACAGACTGCTTTTGAGACTGGGTATCAATAGACGCTAAAGCGGTCGATATATTTTCGTCCTCCCTTAAATAGTGTTTGTCACTAGCTGCACTTAATTCAGAAGTGAAAATATCGCCAGTGTCATTGGCAGCGCTAGGCTTGGCATCAATAACTTCGTTATTTCCAATATCCGAATATCGTATCAAATCAGAATTCTTCATCTTAAAGTCTTCTGCAGCTAATCCAGCTCCATTATCCAAGTTTTCGATGTTCGCCTCTGTAAGCTGAAATACTGCCGAATCCGTATCTTCTGACATACCTTCATTTAACTGTTCCGGGATTTCCATCGATGGAACCTTAATCGACATGTGAGTCTCATCAGAAATTCCTTCTTCATTAAGATTTGTTTCAGATAATAATAAATTAGAAGTGCTGTTATCCATCATGTCATCATCTTCCTCGAATGAAATGTCTGCTGAGGCCATGTCGCCTTCATATTCTTCCTCTGAAAGCAACTCATCGCCATCATCGTCGCTATTACGAATGAAGTCGTTAACTGCAATGCTCTCAAGATCTTCATCGTTACTGACAACCAAATCTCTGTCAGGATCCAAGTTCTCGTCATTATAATTGCCATCCTGAGACAAACTTTCAGTACCGTGATAGTCTGATCCGGAAACAGATTGTAGATCTTCATAGACTCGAATAGGGCTTTTACGTATCCGCTCATCTAAGTGAATCGATGTTACAAGTTCTGGAGTAGGTAATTCTGAATAGTTGGGAACCTCCAAGCGCCCTCTCTTGGACCTTGGATTTTGATCAACACTCTCTTTCTCGCGCTTTCGCTTATCATCTAGAAGAGCATGGCCGAGACTTTCAAATGCGCTCGAAGACTCATCTTCGTCCTGTTCATCTTCTGCAGTTATCTCCTTTATCTTAAATAAGGCTTCCTGTCGCCGTTGTTCGGTGTCTAACCAATCATTGAACTCCGCGCCAAGCCGTTCATTTTCATCAAGAGCGCTACGCGCTCTGTTTGTTATTGATGTGATCCAAGTCTTGAATTCAGATGGAGTGTTACGCTTTCCGCGACCCAATACTACGCTGCTTGAAGGACTTTGTAGACTGGGTCTGCGAGGAGAAAGTATGTAAGGACTTTGATATGGTGAGCTGCGGTGGCTGCGACTGTACAATAGTGGTGATGGCCGAGGCCCATGAATTCGATCAAGATAACCTCGGTTTAATCCAAAGACTGGCGGGTTCTGCGATGAACGCGTAGGAGTGTAAACATCAGTCCCTTCTTGCAGTCTGCGACGCGAATCCATGTTGTCGACAAAACAACGAATACTAACAACTAATAATTAATCACACAGCACAATAAGACGTTCGTAAAATAAAGTATACTTCAATTGAATGTACAACAAATTAGCGTAAATCAAACAAATACCATTAATCTTAATTGGTGGTCTTCCGGCTCCTTGTCAATACAAGATCAGCGAGTTTATAAAATAAACTTGACGCGCTCTTCAATAACAATACTAAATTCGGTCACGTGCACGACTCCATCTTCGGTTTGCAAATAATACATAGAATTACAGGTTCACTTTGACGCACTGAGAATAAAACAACATATCCCAAATGCTTTTAAATTTTTTATTCAAGATCTATTTACAAATCATAGTATACATAAGTTATTAGTTATTATAATCTGCTTGATAAGCACGAAGCTGACAAACGTGCCTCGTTCATGGCTTCATTGTACAGCGATTCATATGATGCCATCAATTCGCTGTTTGGCAACCATTTCCAAGCTATATTACCAAATATATATGTTTCCCAATCCTACGCAATGTTAGTGACGTTCAAAAAAACAAAGTAAGTCAGTGACCATACCTTTACGCCAGCTTCAACCGTAAATTTCATACTTTTGATCCACAAATCGATAATTTTCTCAATTTTCTCCGGAAAGTCAATGCTTAGATTAAAAACTCCCGACAAAAAGTTGAACAATGATCTCGCAATGACCTCATCAATGAACTGCAAACGTTAGCTTTCATCTCTTCATTATCAGACGAACATACATTAGCCAGCTTGGTCCTCTGGTCACGCAATATCCGCTTGTTGTCTTCTTCTATAAAGTACAAATCTAAGCTGCTACTACCGTAATTGGTCCCTTGCGTGACTACATCATCTCGTTCACGCATTACGTCTTGAGCAGATTTAGCAAGGTCTTCTTCTAACGACTTCAGAAGACGGTTAAAAAGATCAAGACAGTCCTGAACAATAGCCAAAGCATCTAGCACTATTCTGGAAGGTAAACTGGTGCCATATTGAAAAATTTCGTCCAATTTCACTAATAGAAAGATTAGCTTGCTTTAGCGAACTATGCAAATTCTATACGCTAAACCTACCGTAGCGTGCAAGCTCTAAGGCTTGTGCAGGTGATTGCACTAAATTCGGAGAAACAAAAAGTCGCTTAACGTATGCCATCATCTCCTTAAACAAATTCTCGTATCCTTTCAAGTTCATTTGACGTCTCTTATTTTCCCCAGATGCTAGCCCAGCATCAATTTTCTCAAGCTGTAGATAATCATATAGGCAATATTTCAACAAGTCGTCGTACCATTCACCTGCCTCCGAAAAGTCATCATCCTCTTTCAGCTGAAGTCGAATTATATAGTACCATGTCTTGACACTCAAAATTCTTGCCTCCAAATGTGCATCTGACTGTATAAAAACGCTGCGAAACTGGCCAATTGGTGGTCGAAGCTCAACGGGCGAGGCCCAAAACAGAGTCAGTAGTAACGCAAAATTATTTTCTAAAATTTCCAAGTCGATGACCTTCAATTCCATAGCTTGTGGGCATTCTTTACCGTTGATTGGCGTTACTCTGCCTACCAAACCACGAAGATTGTACACTGCATCATGGCCTTGAGCAGTTGACTTGATATAATGAGCTAAGATTTTGAGAAAAATATGAAACGCAGTGTCAGAAGAAGATAACGTCAAACTGTTGTTATGATCTAGCAAAAAGTCCGGGAAGTCCGAGCCTGTCTCGAAATCCAAGTTCGCAAATTTCTTCTGAGCGAAAAACTGATACATCGCAGTAATGAGTGTTTTGCTTCCAGTCCAATGCCAGACGGACACAAGACAGAAGCACCGAGAAAATGAAGCGCGACAATACGTACTAAATGCTTGGTTTGCAGCATCAGCAGAAGGGGTCGAAAAAAGCTGATTCATAATCAATTCGATAGTAGTCCAATCTTCATGATGGGCAGTAATAGACGATACGCCGTCCAAATTAAACTGGTACAATGGACACATACTGAATGTAGCGTACCATATTTTCTCCACTTTGTCTGTACTGAAGTTCACTGAAAGTGATTGACTATCTAATACAAGAGCCAATGATTGCCAAAAAGATGGAATTTTCAGTGACAATCGGCTCGCAGCATCAAATGTATGAATAGTCATAACCCACAATTCGACAAAAAAAGCGTCCACATCTCCATCAATCAAAAAATCAATCCGACTGCGATACTTCCGCAAAAATTTGTGAATATCTTCAATTCCAAATTTTAGTAAAACTTGAAGTAGCAATTGCCCAATCATACGAAATTCTCTATCTAGCATCAAATGTTGATAATCCTCCTGACTACCCTCAAGTAAAGCGGCACATTGATAAATAAATAAAAGCTGAAAAGAAAGCAGGTAAAAAGATAATCGCGAATTTGTGCCAATGTCACCATGAATCTGGCTGAAGAGATCACTAACTCGAAGCATAACTGTTTTTAAAGTATTGACAAATTTAACGATATTTTCGAAGCTATCGTGTATGAGTGAAGATGCGATGTAGTTCGAAATAAAACATTGCAGTTCATATACCTGATCATGTATGCTATCAGGCAGTTCTTGATGTTGCAATTCAGCGATCGCATAATCAATGACATGCGAATAAACCGAAGACATCTCCTCCAGTAGAAGCTCATTAACTTCTTTCCATATCAAATTTACTGAGCCTGCGCCCATAAAAAATGAAGAAAATTGAATCAGGCTTTGATCTTCATCGTACGGCTTCGTGCCTATGGCTTTCCTAAGCGACTCACGACCGATAAATGTTGACGGGTTAAATTTCGTCGCGTTTCGTAGTGGAAAAATATCAAATGACACAGAAAAGTTAAGCAATGGAATGTCGAAATCGCTGGTTTTACTATGCTTCCTAAGACCGGGCGACGAGATTTGCTGTGTAGTCGACAGAGGAACAGGAGAAAGTTCGCGAATCTCTTCGTCAAGGGTTGACAAAAGATGCCGGTTTATTGCAGAAGACTGTGTTATGGGTTGATCAATGAGTTCAATATGCGATGGCAGTTTTGACTTAACATGTTGCTGAGGTATCTTACAAGTTTCTTTGCGGGACTTTCGAGACTTCAGAAGTGTCGATGATGCTCTATCAGAAGCTGCAGAAGTCACATGTTCACGCCTATTTACCTGATGCTTCGCATTACGAAAAAAGTCATCAATTTTGTATTTCCGCCTTCGGATGGCAAATGAACTTGCGTCTTCAGCTTCATCAATCTCATGAAATGCCCTATGGACTCTAGGAATAGCTGGAGGTCCCATAACTTGATTGTTAGATAATGGTGCAACCATTGCAATAATACCAGGTGGTAGTCTCTTAGTGATAGCAGATCCAGTTGCCGCATTGGTATGAACTTTGTCATCTTTCTGTCTCACACTATCGTGACTAAAAAGCGCACCTGAGCGCTCAAATCTGCAAGAAGAAAACTCGAACGCTTCATGTGTCCCTTCTCGCCATTCTCTCAAAACAGTTGTAGCCGTGTCACTATCAGAATCATCTTCAATCTCTATCAGCTTTTTTTGAGGATCTGTTCTCCCAAAATCTGACCTTCTAGCTGCTCCTCTTGCGGCAATCTTCAAAAATTGCGGTGGATCAATAGCGGCCTCTTTGGTAGAAGCAATATACGCATCAATCACTCCAATTCTTGCAGCCAGCTTTCTTCTTGGAACTTCACCCACACTAGATCGAGCACGTTTCTTCTGTCTCTTTTTGCCGTCCGATGAGTGCGTCTGACCTCGTGAAGACGAAGTTCGACGCCGAGAGTGACCTTTGGAACGCGATGCCAGATTTGTGCGACCAGATTGTGAGCTTCTTTGTGATCGGGGCATTCGTGAGAGCATATAGTCAATATGCTCTCTCACTTCAGCTACTCCAGAGGTAGACTGAGACCCAGGTGAAGAAGAAGATCGCGCTTTGGAAATTTTCTCAACATGACGACCCTCCTCCATATCAGTATCTGATTCTGGATCACCTAAAAATTGTCGGATCTCCAAGGGTTTAGATTGACCTATCTTTCGTTTCGCAACGCCTTTTCTACCCTCATCAACATTTAAAGTGCGACGTTTGTACGATAATTTTTGCGATCGGTTTGCATATTCCATAGTGAAAAAAGATGGCGGAAGAACACCTTTAGCACGCCGCTTTGATCTTTCCAGTTCCCGTTGCGAAGAGGTGGTCGAATCTGATGCAATTGACTCATTATCATCATCGCTATTATCATCTGATATGGATTCTTCAGATTGTTCATCATATGCAAGAGCAACCGAAGACTTCTTCGCTCGGGCTCTATGTGCTATCTTTGCAATCTCATCTTTAAAAGAAACTTCATTGTCGTCGTAGACAGAGTCGCTAGCAAATATGGACCTCGGTGGAGATGGTGCGAGTCTGTTCACTGTATGCTCCGTCAGTTGCGAAAGCGCCCTAGACGACGTAGTCGGACTTGAAGAGCGTACACTGCCAGCATTTGAATGCGTGTTGTTCATGGGAATATCATAGTGCAACTTTGAATGACTCAGTGTGACAGGTGAAGTTGGAGGCAACGAATATATATCATTGTTGGCTGCAGTATGAGTAGTACTAGGCCCGTCTCCGCCATGGGCGTGCGCCTTCTTATTGTGGGAGTAAAATTTTCGTCGACGCTTCAAAATTGCCGTATTAATGCCGGTATCTAAGTCAAAGTTCAACCTGTCCTGGGAAGCAGCAGAACGTTCTTCGGTAGCAGACGAAACCTGTGACGGCTCACTATATATAGACTCAGTTTTCTTTGAAGTGCGCTGATCTATCCCTGGGAACTGTAAGCGTATACCCCTAGCATGTAGTCGCTGTTCAAAAATTGCTTTTTCAAATTGATATGGGTGAATTTGCATCTGCGTCCGCTTTCGAAGTTGAAAATGACTTTGAGTGTGTATTGGAATATCTGTTTCTTCTTGGCTCTGTTCCACGGCAAATAATTGAGGTATATCGTAGGGCTTTTCCTTAGTCGTCTCCGTAACAGGCTTCAAAACAGGTATTGAAGGGCTGTCAAAATTTGCTGATAGATCGACATCTGACAGGAGTCCAATATCTTCGATCTCTGTCAGATCTGATAAGTTGGTGAGAGGACTGCTGGAAAGAGAGCTCGTTGGATCGGCTCTATTATTGCTTAGCATCCCATATCCAAGATAGGCCTCAGGTTGCAATGATGGCGGTGGTGCATTACTCTGTGCATCGTGTTCAACATCAGCAAAGCAAGACTTGTCTTGCTGAAGCTCCTCGTGATTACTGGGCGAATGAGCTTCTTGTGAGACCTGCCCTCGCAAGACAAATAGCCAATCTCTTAATAAATCCAGCGTATTTGCCGCCTTGCCTTGTTAATTGTATGTCAAGTGAGCAAAACCAAAAACAATACCTGCTGTCTATCCAGTAATAGCTCGCGCGTCGGCGACAGAGAAATCTCCTGCGATCCACCATAATCAGACTCGCTCACCGCATAATTCGTATAAGACATTTCAAGCTCTCAAAAACATTTCAAGCATGCTAATAAAAGTCCATATATCACACCTCATTTGCAGTAGTAAACAATAGATATCTAAATCAATGGTTAGGTTGATGTTGATGTCGAGACGCGTTACTTAGTTTCATTAGCGCCGGGTAACCGTAGAGGTCGCGTTTCCAATCGCGCGAAGCTGGCGGCGTACATACTGTACTGTGCATGCGCACGACTGACTAGCCCGATAATTAGACGACATTTTTCTTTTGACGCAAGATTGTTTGGCAAGAGATAATATGCGACAGAGGATAATTTGTTTTGGAACATGTCGTACTCTGTATAGAGCTACTTTATGCTCTAAGTTTCGAGCGGTGCGGAATCAGAGTACAAAGGTCAATACCCCGGAACAATTATCACAGGTATTCTTGAAACCATCATGGCATGTTGCTTCATTGTTGCCCGAACGAACTTCTTCTGCTCACGAAGAAATTGATCCAAAAAATCTACGAAGGCTGCTGGCAAAGTCTGGATTGCAGTTTCCGCAGAATGAAGCAGAAGAGTCGCAGATGCTAAATGATTTAAAGCGGCAGCTGGTGTTTGTCGATCACGTGCACGAAGTTGATACCACTGGTATTACTCCACTAAATAGACTTGCAGAAGAAGGAAGGGAGCTCACTTGGGAGGATGTTCAAACAGAGGAAGGCGAAATGGAATCTTGGGCGCCAAATGCTGTGGCCAAAAAGATGGAAAAAGGGTTTTACGTGCTTAATGAATCATTTAAGCACGTTTAACCTTTTGTAAATACTAATTGGGAGGCGTTGATGGTTGTTTTGCATTAATTTGCTCTTCTCGGATACTGGTATTGGTTTGCTAATGTATAAGAACAGTGATTTTGTCACCTATCAATAGATGAAACTATCACGAATTAATAACCGTACAAATACAAATATAAATTAATCATCGAAAACTGTAAAACTGAAAAACCAATTGCAACATAAAACTCAAGGACGATAAGCATTAAAGACAAATTCCCGAATGACGAATATTACAATCTAATGAGGTTATCAAAAAGGGCCGGTTGACGAGTCAGCTCATGGTAAATGCGTGAAGTAAGCACTAATATTAACTAGTCAATTATCGAGTCAACTTCGATTTACATAATAGCGATACAGAATTTGAAGCAAAAATTTCATACTTTAATTGCAAATTGGCGTATTAAGCGGTCTTGGCGCTCTCTACTCACAAAATAGGGCCGTTTAAAATCTTTAAAAGTTGTATATGACCCAGACTTGCTTCCCACGCGTCTGAAGAGATTCTAGCTTTTTTTATACCATATTCACAATCAATTTTCACAGAAACTATTGACGTATGATAAGTATTACAGACATAGTACTTACATTCCTAAATGCACACCCTTTCACCGTAATAAGATAGTTACAAACGAATCCTTCAAATAAACAAACCTCCAAGCCAAACAAATAAAACAGTACTTTTATAGTGAATATATACGCATATGACAGCTTCCTAATAGTTAGGACGGAATGATTCTGACCCCTGGCTTCGTCCAGCAATCTTAAACCAACGCGGCAAGCAACTCATGACGTGCTCATCGAATGATTCATGGCGATTGCATAGGCATCGTCCGGAAAAGTGAGATTCATCGTCTGTGGGGCATCTTAGCCATGGACTATGCTTGTAACCAATGTCAGCCCAATGATGAATCTGCTCTCGAGGAAGTAATAAAGCGGCGGCAATAGAATGTACAGGCGCATCGCCCCATCGCTCATAGTAAAAGCCACCCTCCTCGTCAAGCCACTCAAAATACTTCATATATGACTCACTTCTCCAAAAATTCAAGTCGGCAATCTCAAAATTACTCCAAAAGTGACAATTATTATACTCTCCATCTAATCCATCGTTGCTATCAACCAAAAACTCGACTGCATTATTTTTTGCAATAAGCTTAGGATAATTTTTTGCAAATCTTTGAGTAGCATCCCATAGCGTCGGAATTGTAGATGGATATTCTGGCATGGCAATTACAAAAGAGTATTTTTTGTTATTATCTTTCATGAACTTGAATGGGTCACTAAAAGTTAAAATTCAGTCTCAACAGTAACACTAAAAATCCGACATACTAATTCATGTCGCAAAAAAACTCAATAGCAGGCTCTACTCGCCAGTAGTAGTCATATTTCATCAGGAGAGGATGTCTAAAAAAGAACCCAGAGTTGTATCGACACATATGGCGATATGTCAGCGAACCTCCGTAAATTACTTCATTGCTCTCCATCTCTGCCATATTCTGACGCGCCTTGGAGCGGTCAATATGTTCTGGCCATGACCATTCTTCTTTTGGGACCAGGCCTAAAACGTAAGCTCTCGCAGTTGTTTCATGAACTTGAAGTATACTTACCATATTCAGCAGCCCCGGAAGCCATGCCAGAGGTCAACTCAATAAATTCTTCAGTGAACTCCTCGTCGTTCAGAAAGGTCCAAGTATATCTGTACCTTCGATTAAATCGATCTTCAATCTGACGCATACTATACAGCGCATCATCAATCTCAAAATTTCGAACCAGCATGACCAAAGTGGCGTTCTGCTTCGGTGGATCAGGATCGCAATGCATGCGCTTTTTTCGCCGGGCCAGCGGTTCCATGGAAATTTTCTGCTGAAGCTTCTGCTGATCTGCCTTCTTGACCTTCTCTGGAGTTGTAGAATAGAGAAGAACACACATGCCTAAGATAATGAAGACCACAATAGCAGCGAGGATCCGTAGCCTATTTGGCTTGGACCGCTGTCGTTTGTATTTCAGGAACGGACTGTCAAAGTCTCTGTCATCATCCACTGTGTCGAAACCATTATCTAAAGTCATACTTTTTTTATTAATTGCAACCAGAGTTCGTCAGTGACGTTGTGTACTGTTTCACAGAGGAAAATGCGGACGCAACTAAACATCAAACAGCGCACCTTAAACAAAAGATTACAAACTAGGCAACAAACAAAAAGAAAAACCCGAGTACGCAAAACGAGCGGCCAAAAAAACGAAAATCAAAATATGCAAAAGGTGAGTGTACCGTGTACGTAGCATATGAAACGACTGTTATCTGCAGTTTTAACTTTGTTACGTCAAAAAAAAGTCGCGTTTTTAGTTACCGACATGACATCTCTTCTAGAAATAGCCGCGGCACGAGCTAAGAGCCGTGCACAAAAACGCTAAAACCACTATAGTTATATGTAGTACATATTGCAGGCCAACTGAAACTACGGAATCAAGGATAAGTGAGTTAGAGGAGAATTTTCACGTTTTCATGTATTACAGCAGGAACTGGAACACTCAGGCTGGCCGCCATTGCTGTCTTTTGCCTGCCGAGGTGGTCACCATCTTACGCGTGAGTCAGGCCCCGTCCACGACTTACAAATGGCCTACAAAGCTTGCGCAAAACGAAAACAGCGCGCTGCAACTTTTGCAGCAGCCAATAATCGATAGTTACCTTTTATTTCTTCTCGTGCTTTCACTCATACCTTGATACCATAAAATTTGAACACAGTTGATTGTGCAATGGAGTCAGAGACCGAGCAGCCTGAAGCTTGCGGAGCGGATCAGAATCCAAGCAGCTTACGGCCAACTATGGCCAACAGTGAGGAGCTTGGTAGCGACCGCATTCGGTCATCAGGATTGACAGGGACATCTTCACTAAAGTTTCGACCGAGTTTACTTCCTCGTAAAGTAGGATCGTCAACATTAGTGTCTGCTAAGAAGAGCCTTGTTCTTGTAGCAGCACAGGATCGCGTTGACAAGCGTGACAGCATCACTACTTCTAATCAAACTAGGCGAAATGTTTTATTAGCTTTAGCCAATAGTGGTAGAAAGGAGTCATCTACGACGTCGCAAGAACTGCCATATTTGCATTCTCAATTGCATACTTCTGGGGCTGATATGGCTACTGGTGATGGGTTTGAGTCATATACTGGTAGTGGCGCCGAGGTTGGCTTACCATCTTTAGTCGACAGCCCTGATTTTGACCAAAGACATGCAAGCCGGTTAGATGAAATTCAAGAATTCATTCGCAGTGACTACGATGCGGACCATCCTGAACTAATTTATTTGAACCCTGAGCTTTCCAGTAGACAATTGGCAATGGATAGTAAGGTAGCATATTTACGACCAAAACCAACAGCTATGCGTAATATATCGAACTCATCGGCCACCAGTAAGCGAGATCGGATTTTTAAGTCTTACAGAATCGCAACTCCCGTATCGGAGGCTCCTCTTACGACCAGTACTGAGTATGAAATCGAAAATGACGAGACCGAAATTATGGACTCAAAGCTTCACACTACTACTTTCAATTATCCATATGACCGTGCTCTTAGGGGTGACATTGTCGAGTTACAGAACGAAGATCTTTTGACATTCACTGATGAAGGAGAGTCGTATTCTCCACCTCGGCCGAACTATGAAACTTCGGAAAGGTCTGTATACCATCGACGCAGTTTTCTCATTGACAATGATATAGACGACTCGCACGAACCAGGATTCATAAATGATGTTATCATGGTACCTCGTGTGCGTAAACATGCGAGCCTTAATCGCGAGCGTTTCAATCCGCGACGGGTGTCGAGACTATGGCGCAGGCAAATGTCGGATAACAGCTTGGCTGTCATCATTGATAAGATTACAGTCGCAACGGGACAACAAATTTTGACTTTCGGTCAGAGAATGGAATATAGTGTCTTGAATTTTCGTCACATGATACGTGAAAATTTGGACTTGGTATTTGCAGCCGGAAGCATAATTGTCGCAGTAGGCATTAACCTAGTTGTTGCCTGCTCTTGGATTGATAGTAATGGCCGTGACATTATTGGTGTTAGAAGCCGTATATATGAGTAAGTATTTTTTAAAGCTACGCATATTTGTGAACTTTGCTAATCAAATAAGATGCGCAAGTGCAGCGCACGACTATGATTCTACTCTTTTATGCGTGTCATCAATTAACTTGAAATCTATATACCCATATTTTGGGATTGATCACCATAATTCCATGTTACACTGGTACATTTTAACTGATCTTTATGTTTGGGCGCTTATCATTGGATTTGTGGGAGTTTTCTTAGGTTCTGTAATTCTTACTTCGGTGATATTTGCTTTTGGTGTTTTCTCTCTTGGTCTAGCTAATGTGATGTACTGGATTGTTGTTCATATTGTGATTCATACCGCTAGATTGATGCATAAAGATCTGGATGCTTGTGCTGCAGTAGTTGCGGTAATGTTTGGTCAAGAACCGATCACTTCCCAACTGGTACAAAAGCCTTAATGTTTTACTGTAAGCTGGCAATTTATGTATCTAGATATCGTGAAAATCCGTGAGTTCGATATCTGTTTGTATTGATTTCTATATTTCTTTCGCTTGCATTTATTTTTACGAGAGCAACATATTTATTAACTACTCCAACGCAAAGTTCGTAGTTACTTCAAAAGCACGTAATCAAACTCATCTGAAAACACTGATTGTTCGGATTAACTCCTTGTCGCTACAACTTCTCGCTAACATCATGATTGCATTTAACTCTAACTCGTCCGGTCTCAATGCCAACTTTAGTTTTTGATGTTGAACCACCCCCGCTCTCTGTTTGGCTGAATTTTGATACTGAGATTCCAAGTATAAACTCTTAATCAAAATTTTATAAAGTAAATTAACCGATTGATCCGATTGAGTTTATGCAAATTAACTATTTATATACATACAACTGCCGTTTTGTAGGCACTGCTTTACCTTCTTTCTACCTGTTATGGAGACACCATTATCAACCAACCCATACGATGATGCATATCCTCACACTCATCTTAATCTATCAATGCGAGTTAGCTTCTGGTTTGTTCCCTTAGCGATACGATGGTCTACCACCAAAAATGCAAGTTCTAACTTGGATATCGCACCGTCAACCATGTTTAACTCTCAATTTATTTCTGCGATTATTCGATCGGACCATTACTATTCCAATAAAACTTCCAAGTACACCGCCGGTGAACAGTAATATCAACACCGGAATCTTGATCGCCCATTCGCGCGGAGGAAATAAATTCTGCAGTGGATGTGTGGTATCAACAAACGGCTAATGAAACAAACTTGTGTCAGCCCAAATTCTGACACATCTATCGTTTAGAGTATAACTTACCATAATCCAAGTCCACACCGTGTAATAAATAAAACATAGCGTAGAAATGTATAGAATCATCGTTACCCCATTAAATAATTATTCGTACCCTAAGTGGAAAAAAATTCAAAAGAGTATGCAATTGATGATAGTGCTGCTATTGTGTGAACATCATAGCATTAGATTCTCAACTACTCGTTATTTACTGTTGACTTTCTAGAGCTTCATGAGACTTATCAAACCTAATAGTTGTTACTACTTACCGTGATACGGAGTAGGGTAAAAATAGTGGCGTCTCATCTAAATTGGGTAAGGGTTTGCTATTACAGGGGTCGTTACTGTATTTGGAAAGCAGTTCCATTGTACATAACAATCATTAAATCAGAATCGTCAATATAAAACACTAAATCATTACATAGAAAACAAATCAAATAAGTAAACGGTATCCGGTACTGCCGTCGATGCCATCAACCTCTTCACCGCGCTCTAGTTTCTTGTTAAGTTTCACGAGCTGGGTTCTAAATAATGTAGCTATAAGAATACCAAAATCCTTGCCAAACAAATGCAAACACCAAAACCGGCATAGAAGTGAGAAGATGCTGCAAAGTAAAACAAATAAGAAACAAACACATTGGGGATATTACCACCAATGTTTGCGCCGCAGGCGACAGCAGTAGCAAGCTTGATCGGAGGACGTTGAATCGAGTTGACCAGTCACGAGAACGATAGAGCCCAAACGTTGTAGATTTGTAAAAGCAGCATCATCGCAAAATATCTTGGTTCAGTTTTTGTGGCTAAGGTAGCGATAGCAAATCCGATTAAAAACAACATGCCAGAAGAGCTCACCGGTCTTGTCAGAGCGGAAAGAGTTGATGACAGATGTGATTGTGACGAGAAGCCATGGCGGTGCGGTCAGCAGATAAGTTTGTGCACGGCCATAGCCAAGCAAAGCAACAATGGTTGAGAGTAATACCAGCGGTGATGGCAAAGCAGAACATCATTAAAATAAGATTGACAACCTTCAAGTCTTTGACGGTCATGGACAAACCAGCCAACGCAGACTTGAATTTTTTTCCACCAAAAATGTGGCTATCGGCAGGGTCTTTATCAGCTTTACCTGCATCTTCAATCAACCGAACCACAGCCACCAGACGTTCCTCGACCGAGAGCCACCGAGTGTTGGTAGGGAGCGAAGGCAAAACTGGCATCAAGATAATGGCACAAACACAGTAATCACGGCTTCGAGCAAAAAAAGTAAGCACCAGGCGGCTAAGCCACGAGCACCGTCTAAAACATTGATCGCACCGTACGCAATTATACCCGAAAACGCACCCGAGATCCAAGAACCACAAACAAAAATGGCTGAACGCTTAGCAATCTCGCGCTTGGTGTACCAACAAGGCAAGAAAAAATAAACACCGGGAAAGAATGCAGACTCTGCAAAACCAATTAAAAATTTGATTGCGACCAAACCACTGAAATTGGAAACTGCGCCGGTGCATGCGGATATACCCTCCCAGATGGCCACAGCAATTGGCAGGTACAGATCAGGGCGCGTCCAATCTTTTCAAGCATGATGTTGGATGGAATCTGCATCGTGATTTAACCTACAAACAGAATAGACGCACAAGTAGTGCACTCAGTGCCGGTCAATTTAAGATCCTCGACAAGAGTGGCAATCTTTGCAGCAGCAATTTTTTGCGGTCTAAGTAGCTGTCGTTATCAGCCCAAATTGCGCATTCCAAGCGTACATAGCCAGGATTTACTTAAGAATATACATAATTATTACCATCAGCAGAATCGTCAGGTCGAGCTTGAGCTTTAGTTTTTTTTTTTCGATTGCCTCCCCTTCAGCTGTGCCTTGGGCAGGCGCAGTCATGCCATCAAACTGGCCGCCATAGGGACCAGGCTCAAGCGGGACTGACTCAGAGTTCTCGATCGAGCGCTTTACATTTAGCGACGTAATCTTTTTGTGTCTGTAGCTATGGAGTCTTGCGCAAAACAATTGTAAGGAGCGAAAGGCAGACGCGACAACGGAGTCGTGAGGACCACACTATCCTTAAATATACCCCACACTATTACAAGCAACCTTATCCCCTTCAGGCTACCCGGTCCTACGCACGGCTGCGTTCCAGGGGGGAAAGGGAAGACGGTCTTGTTTCGATAGCCGTCCACAGCCGCCAGACCATTGGCTGGCTGGCTGACTTGTGTGCTTAGTCATTACCGTGCTGTTGCCTCTCCAGCAGCTGAATATTAATAATTTATATAATAGTTAACAGTGTTGACTAACTAATGGATGTAGTTAACTATCTAGTCTGGATGCGGGGACGACTCACCCCCCCCACGCAGCTTGGCGTCACTCGGTAGAGCCGTGTTGTGCGGTGGTGTGGGTGGGGGGACCCGGCCGGTGCTATCACGGCGGTCAAATATAGTCGGTCTACAGTTATGACGGCCCTTGAACGCAGCAACAGATCGACCTAATGGGGACTGTGTCCAGCGTATACTTGCACTGTCAATTGATAGCTTGCTTCCCGCTGGCGACTGAAGCTGAGTGCTATTCGGTTCTTGTCGGTTTGTTTAGATTGTCGTGGGTCAGTAGTAGTGACCACCACCTATCCACTGTGAGTGTATCATCCTCAGCGATCCCACTGTAACTAAACTACATATACAACATATTAGCACTTGCCCAAGCAAATTTGATTAATTAATAAGACCTCACATGAACCCCAACTGTCAATCTTTTACTGTGGGGGGATGTCTGCTCAAACGCACGACCGCTTGGACAACTATTTGAGTCATCGAATTTCTTGGCTTTGTCTTTAAAAACGCTAAAGAAATGCTACTACCTATTCAAAGTCTTTTCACCCAGGTCTATGTTTCAGAGACCAGTTTATGGTATATTTTACAAAACGCTTACATTAATCACATATTTATTCATTGATCGCCGTCGATAGTCAACCACTCGCCTACTATCGATCCATTGGATGGGTAAAAGAATAAATTGGACTGCAAACAATTAATGACAACTTGGTTCAGCCATGTAACATCATTTTGAAAATTTATAAACAAAGATGCTACCCATAAATTTTGTCTATGAAGCGAATGAAAGTGAAATAAATCAAAAAAAAAAAAAAAAAAAAGAAAAAGAAAAATTCAAGATATTAATGTACAACAGCGATTCTTAGAAAAGTCACGACCATCCCCCACATACCCGATTTATCCACGTCTCACTCCTGTGGGACTCCGACTTCTACCCCGGTGCGCAAGATCATCCATAGAATATTTTCGTGTATTTCTGCGACCACGATCTGATCTAGAATCCATGCTGCCCCATCCCCAACCATCTTTAAATCCAGTCAAATCCTCTCTTGGAGCAGACGTTACCGCATTACTGTGATGTTGTTCTTCTGCCAGCCACCGTCGTCGTCCCGGTGCTCGACGCATATCCCGTTCTTCTGCAGTCGCCGCAAACTCATACAGCTGTCTAACAATACTCTCAACCTCATCAGCAGACTCATGCCCAACCGATTGCTGTTTGTTTTGTCGCTCACGGCGAATCAATCGAGCTAATTCGGTCGTGTCAGCATCTGCATGTGACCGACGACGAATTTGTCCTCCGCGTACATTCATCGCCTTACTCTCCAGCTTCATCCAAGCAAATGTCACCAACGACGACGATGCTGACTCCCGTCTAGGACCCAAAAAGTTCGAAACAGATCCAGACCTTGACGCCTGACACGATCCAGCTGCTGGACTTGCAGCTGATGATGACCCAGCCGGTGAAGTCAGCGATACAGGTGACCGACGTCCAGTCGACAAGATCGTGAACGGCGAAACTGGACACATATCTGAATATATCGATGAAGTAGATTCTCGACGAACTGCAGATGCCATAATAGCTAAATATAAGAAAAAGAAAAATAAAAGTTAACTGGCGTCCAGCTCGTTGTTGTCACCTTTCCAAATTTCCACTAAGCAATTTTCATGCTTCTTTTTTTTGCCACCAAAGTTTGTTCGACGCATCGGTCCATAATTACCCGCATTCCGGATTATCGTTTCCCCGTGGCTCGTGAGCTTATTTGCGCAGTTTGCTGGTTGTCACAACCGCTTTTTTCTTCTCATTTGAAAAAAAATCAGTATAAAATTAAAATCAAGTCAATCTAGTATTGCTTTAAGCAGTTAGTTATTTTTTTTTTTGCCGCTGTGTGTAGCTATTCAGTACTACATCCTGCACAAACCGCGTCCTGCAAGATGCGGGGAAACAAGAGCTCATCTCTAACTCGACAAAGGACCTCAAAAATTCAAAAAAAGCGTAAGCTCAATTAGAAAAAAAATTTACATAATAATAGTAACTTCAAAATCTGGCTTGAAAAGCAATTTTGTATTTTAACTAAAAGTCGCTGAAGATACATTTCTAGTCGACATACTGTTACATACATGGTGCAAAGTTAAAATTATCATTGCCAGAGCTATTGTGAATCAGATTTGCGTGAATATTTATTAAATAAACCTATCATTATTCAAAAGGGATTATCAACAGTTCATAAAAGATATCAATTTATATGGCTACAATGTGATCACAATGTGATCATTGAGTAGATACAGGCTGATGTGAGCCAAATTAGTTGCAAAATTATACTATAGCTATAAAATCTAAAATTAAATAGGATATTGATTTGAAATTGATTAAAATGAGTGCTATAGCCACGCTATAGTGAATATGTATAGCTCAATTAAAGGCTATCATGCAAGTTCAAGTCCAGCATTAAGGGCTAGGGTACCTCGCGACGGCATTCGAGTACTATCCGCAGCCATGGGCCATGACCCATGAGTTGCTTGCTGCTTGCATGTTTATCAATTGAGAAGCATTCCAACATGGAGTCAGGCATTAAGCAAGATACCACTCAAGTAAAAATTAAATTGCTTGATTTGCCTGTTGAGATATTGGCACAAGTTTTTTCATATCTGTCGCCACAGCAGTTGTTAGTCATGTTCACGGTATCGCGGGCAATCAAGGCAGTCGCGTCGACTCAATCGATATGGCATCAGCATACAGATGCGTCGATTTTTCAAAATGGAGAAGATTATATCTTACGATATACGCTACTCAACGCGCCTGCTCATATTCATGCTTGTCCTACTGAAGCCATTAATAATGCGTCAGTCGTCGCGATAGATGTTCTTGATAATCAATTTAATCACATCGTTGGTATCACTGATAACGGCCATATACCGATATGGAATCAAGCCAATTGGTCGATGATGGCAGATGTAAAGAGATCAAATAATAATGAAGGTGCTAGTGGTCTTAAGCTTGATCATGCCCAGCAACGGATGTGGATATCTGATGATTGTCAACTTGAAGAATGGGTAAGATGATATTCTCAAACAAGAAACATAATCGAATAATTGAACTGATTAAAAGGACTATAAACTAAACAATAAGTCAAGCTGGAAACTTAATAGTCATATATCTGCTATAACCGTGAACTCAAATGGGTCGGTTTCTGTAGCTAGTAACGGTGCACTATCAATAGTTGATCCGAGGTCACCATCTACAGGCTTTGCCTCAGTATTGCCGGGATATCCGCTCGCTTTGGTTTCTAACGATTACTCTCTCTACGTTAGTGGGAGATTTCCTTCAATCCTTGAATATGACGTTCGAAAAATGTCATCAATTGTTCGATCAGCTTATTCAGGTGCTCATTCATTGTCGGCCATGACTATAATTCAAGGTAGTATCGTCGCAGCCGGTGAATATAACGGTCGTGGAACAATCGAATTTTTCTCTAAAGATTTAAAGCAATCGTGGGTCAATAGATATACTGCATCTAGATCTGCTGTTTTGTCATTGTGTGTTCCACGATGGAGTGATGAATTGGTGATCGCCGGTACTGCAGACGGTGCAGTTCGATTATTTGATGTCACCAAAGACGGTATTAGCAACCGACAACTAGTTGACCCTACTAATGATCCGCCTTTATCTATGATTTCACACATACTGCCAGTTAGTCAGCATTCGGTCGCAATCTTAGCTGACGGAAAGCTGAGCACTCTTAAAGTCGGTACCGATGATTTTATTGTTCAACATCACAAACCCCAAATTACACAAGATGATTACGATAAACAGAGGGCAAATGAATACATTAGACAAGCAATTAAACGAGAATTGTTTGGTATGACAAATCTCAATGCGTTACTTGTTTCATTTTAGATAACTACGGCGTTTCTTAGTGATGGGGTTTTGGAGTTTTGTCATTTTAAGCCTATGATTATGCATTTATATTAAACAATGCGGATTTTTTGAAAGTGTGTCACATAAAATTAAATACAGTTCTAAGCATTATAAAATACAGTCTTTGCGCCGCTTACCAGTAAAAAAAAAAAACCACCTGACTTTTTAAACTGGTTTAAAAATACACATTAATTATCAAAAACAAACTCCAATCCAAATAAAACAAAAAAAAAAAACCAATAATAACAAGAATGCAATATGTAAGTCTACCGTCAAAGGCCTCTTTTAAATCAAAACAATTAACATAACGCCAATAGTGCAATGCAACAACTTAAATTACATTCACCCGGAAAATTGTGTCGAAATTTTGTTGTAAGCTGCTTCAAGCTCAAGGATTCGATCTTCACTAACGCCAACAATCTGATTAGAGTCAGACAGGTTCGATGGCTTTGGCGCGTTATGGTTCGTGATATCAGCCATCACCCATCTACCGCGACGACCAATATCAATCACAGCACCATGGTTCACTCGATCTTTATCGATCACCGCTAACGAAGGGGCAGCTATCAAAATCCGATGAGCAATCAAATTTCGCTTAACAAAATCCACAACGACCTCGTTAAGGATACGAACGGTCTCGAAACCCATGCATAATCGTAATTGTGAAAGGTTAACATATAGCCTGTCGACCTCCAAATCTTCAAAAAACGCCGGACAAATCGAACATCCACCGTAAATTTTCAAGTACGATAGAGACTTTTTTAAAGAAGGTGCCAAAAAACAACAAATGTGATGATTATGCGATACTATGCGAGACGGGCAGTCCATGCTCAGCCGCTTTAATTTGGGAAACGCTGGTGGTAAAGGATGATAGCTCGTTTTTGGAGCAGGAAAAACTTTGATCGTCTTGAGATCAAGAGCTTCGACATTCGGTAGCAATGTACCAAAAAGATCCATGTCTGTAGGAGTAAAACAAATATTTTCGAGACTGAGGTCGGTGACGTTCTGAAAATCAAGATCCGAAACGCCCTTGGCAGCTTCCGGATCAATCACACAATTTGCTAACCGTAAACATGTTAGATTCGAAAACCGCCCAAGTATATGGAACCAAACCCGAGAAAAATTTCTCCCACGACGCCAGCCGGCGTAATAAGAAAAAGAAAACCGTTTAATCTTGTCGCATACCGCGGCCGATGCCGGAAATAAATGGTTCCAGTCTTGTTCTGATAGATCGTCCAAGTTTTCGAGCTCAAGACACTCGATGTTTGAACAAATATGCAAAATAGTGGGAAGATGCGTTCGTAACGGCGTCAAATCTGAAGGTAAATAGCCAGAAGCTGCTCGAGGCGTAAATTCTCCAGGGGCACAATACGAAAATGATCGTACTAATGGAGCGATAGCGTACGGCGATGTTAAAAGTGTCGATGCAAACCGATCGAAGCTCTTGGCAGTAACAAGTTTCACATTCGAGTAGAGATATCGATTTACCTACAATTTGTTAGCACCGCAAAGAAATTGTCTTTCTTTCTTTTTTGTTTTTGGGTATGACTTACTTCTTGGCATAGTGCCGAGCAAACCCGACCGAGCGGAAGAAGCAATTTAATGTCCGAACCGTGTCTGGCAGTAACCAGATTGCTGAAAACAATATCAAGCGCGTCCGAAGGCAAATCTGTTAGCCTTAAAGTTGATTTCTCGTCATCGATGTTCTTGTTGAATGTGCCAACCGGCACTAAGGTCTCTATCGAGTTCGACACCGAGTCGAGCGAGTACCTGTCTGCGAGCTCTGTGGCCGCAGTCGAGACCGACTCATCTGAGAACGTAGACAGCGTCCGGGACGACTCTGAAAAAGTAGACACAGATGGCGAGTATTCTCCTGCTATCGAAGACATGGACGTAGTCAGCGACACTGACAGTGAGAACAGTGAGGTCGAGCCGGATATGCTATCGGGGTCTTGTCCCATCTTTAAACCACCGCGACCGGTCGTCGGCGACCAATAATATAATATATATAAATTAATAAAGGAAAAAAAAAAAAAAAAAAAAAACCTCGCTCGGGTGGTCGCTTAATAGACGATCCTAATCTGGCTTATATGTATTATGCAGTCAACCAGCTCGCAATCCTCCTCTCTGCAAAAGCGGGCCGGTAGGCTCGTTTGCAACGCGACCTGGTCCACTTCTAGATCTAGCTGCCAAAAAAAAAATGCCCGAACAACAAGCACCAGACGCCACGATGGTCCACGGGGCAGGTAAAAAAGATCAACAATTCTGCAGCGATGCTCCAGCAGTCAGCCCAGTGCCACGATCCGAACCAGCAAAAGCGCCAGGCCCCAGCACAAAATTTGGTTTGAATTGGTCGCTGATAGATGTTAGCGTAACTAGTTACTTCCGGGGGGGAAGGTCGGGGGGGGTGGGTGGACTGTACATAATAATCAATTATTTAACTATTATCACCCATCGCTACTCGTTAGTTATGCGGATGTTGGTGTGTATGCGTGCCTGGGGTTGGTGCTGCCTTCTGGCGCAGCGGTGCGCGCTGCTGCAACGGGGCTCGTGTTGCCGCTGGGCGGGTCGGTCGACGTCATCGGGCCGCACGCTTTGGTGCTGGTCTGTCTGACTTGGGGGCGGCGCCCGAGGGTTTGGTGGCGATTATCTTGTCAACATCCGGCCAGGATTAGATAACGTATAGTAACTGTTAACTAACTAGGCAACTAACTAATTAAGTTAGTTAACTTGCAGTGATTAACGAAGGCCCGGTGTCTAGTCTGAGTAGTCCTGGTACGTGGATTTGTACCATATCAGTGCTACCTGTGGCGCCTGCAAGTCGTGAGTATTCAGTACTGTTCTCGAGCCAGCGTCTTGTCTATTAGTTAACAGGCAGTGTCGGTCGGTCACCTTGGCTGTGCACGCTCCACGTCGGCTGTGGGCTGGCAACAACAAGGTATTAGAGCGAATGGCAGGGAAAAAAAACACCAGCGACGTCAATTCCAAGTTAAAGCCCGGCGGTATGCGTGGTTTATCCACCATAGCCGGACTTCTGGCTTCAGGATCAGTGTCAAACGTCGTGGTCATGGTCGGGGCTGGAATCTCCACTTCGGCTGGCATTCCAGATTTTCGGTCTCCGGATACTGGGCTATATCACAATCTGTCGCGTCTCAACCTACCGTATGCTGAAGCTGTATTTGACATTGACTACTTCCGAAAGCGGCCTGAGGGATTCTATACGCTGGCACATGAGCTCTATCCTGGCAGATTCAGGCCGACTTATTTTCATTCGTTCCTTAAGCTGCTCAACGACAAGAAAGTTTTACGCAGAGTCTATACTCAAAACATTGACACACTTGAGCGTATTGCAGGTGTGCCCAGTGACAAGATTGTTGAGGCGCACGGGTCGTTCGCAGAGAATCACTGTATAGATTGCCACGCAGAAATGTCAGAAGCAGATCTTAAGATCTTCATGTCCAAAAATGAAATACCCAAATGCACAAAGTGCAAAGGGATTGTGAAGCCTGATATTGGTAAGTGAATCTTGAGACGCTTTAATGCTATTTTATCTCATTTTAATGTTACAAGTCTTCTTTGGAGAGAGTCTCCCTGGTCGATTCTTTAAGCTAGTCTCGAACGATCTGGACAAAGCTGACCTTGTCATTGTGGCCGGCACTAGTCTTCAAGTACATCCATTTGCGTCTTTGCCTTCACAGGTGTCTTGCCCACGAGTATTAATGAATATGGAAAGAGTTGGAGATTTTGGACGAAAATCAGACGTGGTTTATATTGGTTCGTGCGACGAAGGCGTAAAGGAACTTGTTACATTAACCGGCTGGAAAGAGCAGCTCGACAAGATTTGGAAGCAGACCGCAACTGCTTCTACTGTTGAGGATGAAGAAGCTGCTGGAAAATCTAGTGTAAAAGAGGTTATTCAGCATATCAAAAGCAGCAACGACGCAGCCGAGGATACCAAGAAGGACGATAAAGTTGTCGACTCTGTGGCGGAGTCGCTTGAAAATCTTAAGATTGAAACCAAAATATAACGCATATATTCACACACTCTAAATAACATTCTTATAGATCATATCTTTGTACGTAGCCGTTTAAGAATTCGGACATGTCTACTCTCCTTGTTGTTACAGATCGAGCGCACAAAGGCACCGGCCAAAGCGGGCAGAATTTTGAAATAAATGGCCCCTGATATGTGGCCCCGATACCCTGGGGCGACCAACTCGGCATTTGTTGACGAGAGCGTACAAGTTTGAAGTTACTATATTTTTCGTCAATTGGCAATTTGATATTCTATAGTCTTTTATTAGGATCGTATTTTTTTTTTTTCGCGTTTTAGATCTTTGGCGACTTGCGTGCGACTGCGCGTTAGCTTCAGATATACCATTGGTGTAACCGGATTCTGCTTCGCGTGGACAGAACCACATCGCTCACGTTTGTCATGAAGCAAGTTATGGTTCGTCAAATCACGGCCATTGGGCTGTTTTTTCTTTCGATTGCGTTACTTGTTGCTTCAGACAGTCTTGATCCTCGAGCTCATGTTCTTCCTCGTGATTACGTCAGCAGGAAATACTACGCTGTGGAATTGTTGCCGGATTCGCCTGATTCATCAAATGCTATCTTCGAATTTGCAAAGTTGACTGGATTACGGTTTGAAGAACAAATTGGGTCATTAGAGAACATGTATTTGTTTTCAGGTCTTATTGAGGAAAAGAATAATGACGTGGTATCAGTGCATCAAATACGCAAGCGAAGCCTGGGCGATTCTTTGGCATTAGGTCATTTCGAGGAACTCCGGCCACGAAAATTAGAAAAGCGAACACTCGAAAACGCCTTAGCCCACCACAGATTACTTTCTAGAGCGAATAAATCACCTCCAGTTGACTCTGATCTTTTGCCGCTGCGCGAGATTGAAGAAGCACTCGGTATCAAGGATCCTGAGTTTGAGACTCAATGGCACCTGGTTAACCCGCATCAACCGGGACAAGATATAAACGTTACTGGTGTTTGGCTTCAGAGTAAGTGGCTTTGTGAATTTGAATTTGGTTGGGAGGGTTGTTAATTATAATTTAGACATCACCGGCCAAAATGTTGTCACCGCTATTGTCGATGACGGATTGGATTACGAAAGTCTTGACCTGAAGGACAATTATTTCGCCAAAGGTTCGTATGACTTTAATGACCCTGGCCCAAATCCAAAACCACGGCTGGCAGATGATCGGCACGGGACTCGTTGTGCTGGTGAAATTGCTGCGGTTATGAATGATGTGTGTGGAATTGGTGCCGCGTATAATTCAAAAGTTTCTGGGCTGCGTATTTTATCCAAAGAGATCACAGACGCCGACGAAGCAACTGCTCTCAATTACGCTATGCAGGATAATCACATATACTCGTGTTCATGGGGGCCACCAGATGATGGAAGAGCGATGGAAGCGCCTGGTTTTCTTATCAAGAGGGCAATGGTCAATGGTGTTGAAAAAGGACGTGGCGGACTAGGAAGCATTTTTGTATTTGCATCGGGTAACGGGGCTATTAATGGTGACAACTGTAACTTTGATGGCTATACTAACAGTATCTATTCTATAACTGTTGGTGCGATTGATCGCAAAGGATTACATCCAATGTATGCCGAAGACTGTTCTGCGCAGCTAGTTGTGACTTACTCGTCTGGAAGTGGAGACCATATTCACACTACAGATGTGGGCGAGCGGTCATGCACAGACATGCATGGCGGAACTTCAGCAGCAGCGCCTTTGGCGGCTGGTATTTATTCTCTTGTATTGTCTGTTCGGCCGGAACTGACGTGGCGAGACATGCAGTATTTATCAATTCAGACTGCTGTGATGGTTGATAACTCTGACGCAATCTACCAGGAGACCGCAAATGGTAAAGCGTTTTCACATCGGTACGGTTATGGCAAGTTAGATTCTTATGCGATTGTAGAAGCAGCAAAGACTTGGGAGCTTGTAAAGCCACAAGCGTGGTATGACTCTAGTGTTGCCACTGTGAATAAAGGTATTCCTCATGGTGACGGTGGATTTAGTTCATTTATTACTGTGGATGAAGCTGATTTGCGGAAGGCGAATTTAGCAAGAGTTGAGCATGTTCAGGTGACCGTAAATATTCGACATCAGAGACGTGGCGATGTAAGTGTAAAGCTGGTCTCGCCATTCGGTGTCTCTTCAGTCTTGGCGACGGCGCGCGGATTTGATGATTCAACGGAAGGGATGATTGACTGGACTTTTATGAGTGTTGCCCATTGGGGTGAGAGTGGTGTGGGCACCTGGGTGTTAACAGTCTATGATATTGACAGATTAGAATTTTCTGGAGTTTTTGAGGACTGGAAGCTCCGTTTATGGGGTGAGTCTATTGATGCGTCTAAGGCTAAACCATATCCTATTCCGAAGGATTCCAACGTTCCGGTTCCTTCTACAAGCACATCAGTGGCGCCGTCAACCACTATTGCTACAATTGAGACAACAAGGCCATCAATGGTAACATCAGCACCTGAACCCACCACCACACAAGTTGATGGAGACACGGACGATGATATTGACGATGACGATAACTACGACAACGGGGACAAAAATAATTCTCAGTTTTTTTCGGGTTATATACCGACATTCGGCATGTCTAATAAGAAGGTTTTGTGGATTTACGGAGCCGCGCTATTGATTGTTGGCTTTGTGATACTAATGGGAATTTGGCTGTGCGTACAGAGGCGCAAGAATAGAAAGTATGGACGAGTCAATAACGCCGACGAGTATGAGTTTCAAGTGCTACGAACCCGGTCAAATGGTGAAGCTGGTCCAGTACAAGATCGTCGAAACGGTCGTCGCAAGACACGGGATCTGTATAATGCATTTGAGAATATAGATGAAGAAGACGACGCATTTGATATCGATGACCTGTTGTCGAGTGACGAAGATATAGAACATGAGGAAGAGAACAGGTTGTTGTCTACTACTGCGACGACTACCACTGCAGCCAGGCCGTCTATGAGTGAACCAGGCACTGCGGATGTTACGACAGCAGTGGCAACAGACGAGCACAAGGAGACTGGCACTCGAGGAGAGCAATCATAACGACTGATGAAGTAAAAAAAAAAAAAAATAAAAATCTTTTGCATAATTCTACAAAGCAGTAAGGGCTTATTGGAAAGCTTTTGAACTCAATATATAGAAAAAGTCCACGGTTACGATTATATTTGCTGGTTGGCGAACGTAGAATCAGATCCTTGTCAATGTAAATAAAACATAGAGTTGTACAATCAGTAATAGTGAAGGTACAAGGTGGCTGCCCAATAATGCTGACTGATGAATAGTAAGTAATTAGGAGCGATTTAGTTGGTTGGCTATTTATCCTCTTTTTGAGGTTTTGGGCTTCAAAAGGCCTTTTTTTTTTTTTTTTATTTTGGTTGAGTTTCAACTCCCTTCTCTGGTAGGTGCTACTCTGTGCTTTCGTTGTTCTAAGCCTGATTCTTTTGACTGTTCTTGTGGACTGCAGCTCGTTGTGTTGTGTAGTTTGGTTATCACTAGCTGTATTTATGTTGTTGGATTTCCTTCTAAACAACTTGGCTGTTCTATCTGGCACCGACCGTCCCGGGCAAAGAATAACTTAGCTCTTGCTTTTGGGAGGGTCCACCCACGAGCTGGTTTTTATTTAAGCGTGCTGGCAAAGAGCAAGAGTTTCGATATGTTTGCGTGGCAATAAACCGTAGCTACTAGAAAGTTGGTTTAAACATCAACCGGAGGTGGCCGGCACCGACATTACTACTTCAAGTAATAGCGGCTGGTGTAATGTACAACGCAGTAGTGTGCGCCGGTTCCGCGACCCGCGTTCGCTCGCTCACCTCAACCCTTCCTTTTTTTCGATTCCAAACACGCCTTGGCCGCCTCCGTGGGTCATCATCATCAGTCCAACATCTGTCCTGCGATCTCTTCCTTTCCACACACACGCTCCAAGCTGGTTTTCAAATGGCAAAGCAGACCAGTGACATCCGACGCAAGCTTGTCATCGTCGGCGACGGCGCCTGCGGAAAGACCTGTCTTCTCATGTACGTATCAATCTCCTCCTCCTCCTTCTGACTTGGCTTTGGGTTGTCCCTCCAGCTGCACTCGCTCTCTCACGCGCGTCGTTGAGGCCAGTCAGGCTCGATGGCACCGTGCTTGTCGCGGATTTGTTGAGCAATCTGCCTTGATCGATGTTGCCAGCCGGTCTCGAGCGATCGTGTGCTCAGCAGACCGATCGTCAAGCTGTGACGAAATAATGCCGGGTTTTCAATCAGGCTCGCTATGTTGCAGGTTTCGGCAGAAAGAGGCAGTTGCATCGTTTTCTAGCTGGCTGGTTGTCATGCTTGTTGAATTGCTGCCGATCGTTGTGATTCAGTCAAGCAGCTCCAGCGCGCGGATGCTGATTGTTTACTCCTGTCCCCACCGGCTGGCGTGGTCAGATGACAATGTAGAGCTCTTTGCATTAATGATAGAGCGAGCTGGATCTAACCATATCAGCTGAAAGCTTGACTGTTTTTATTTGTTTGGTCAAAGAGAGTAGATTCTAATGTTTTAGCGTTTTCTCAAAGGGCACTTTCCCCGAGGTAATAAACATAACTACTTGACATAGGATCACGTATATGATGAACCTTTGGCAGGCTAACCAATCCTAGGTTTATGTCCCTACTGTGTTTGAGAACTATGTTGCAGACGTTGAGGTTGATGGTCGACATGTTGAGCTGGCCCTTTGGGATACCGCTGGTCAGGAAGATTATGACCGTCTTCGTCCCTTGTCGTACCCTGACTCTAATGTTATCCTGATCTGCTTCTCCATTGATTCGCCGGATTCGTTGGATAACGTACAGGAGAAGGTAAGCTGAAAAATACTTTGCCGGTCTAACTACTGCCTTATCTAACTCGATTTTAGTGGATCTCTGAAGTTCTCCATTTCTGTCAAAATCTCCCTATTATTTTAGTCGGTTGCAAAAAAGACCTTAGATTCGACACTAAGACTATTGAAGAACTTCAAAAGACTTCCCAAAGACCAGTCACTCCCGAGGAGGGACAGGCCGTGGCTGACAAGATTGGTGCCATTAAATACCTCGAGTGCTCTGCCAGAACACATGAAGGTGTTCGTGAGGTGTTTGAGCATGCAACTCGGGCCTCCCTTATGGAACAGAAGAGAAAAGGTCCAGGTGGAAAGTGTTTTATTTTGTAATATACGTATGGCTGATTGACTTTGGTTAAGTCTTTTTTTTTTTTTTTTTATCTTTATTTTTTTCGCCTTTTTTGTTTTTCATGTTGTGTTTTCTTTTTTATTTGTTAACTTATTGTCATGATTTGCACGCTACGCACAGAATTTCGTTTATGGGGTCATTAGTCACCTTTAATGTCCTGCAATTTTTATGTTTGCTTGCAATTAGGTGGTGTTTTTGACGCTATGATATATATTATACTTATGCGATATTATACAACACGTTCTCCTTCGAAATTGAAACGAATATGTAGTCATTTGATTTGTATGCCTCTATCTTGTGTGTTTAATATTCCATTATTTATATCTTTTAAGACCTCAACCGTTTTCGTTATCTACATAATAAAGTGTAGGGCCCAAATATTTAACAACTTACGCTCGTGAATTAATCATTCAGTTAATGAGTAGTAACTAAATGCTAATTTATACGACAAGCTCTCGCGCTTCCTCTTAACTAATTACGCATTAGCAGTCCTTAGCCGGTCATCAAAACATCGTCGTTTAGTGGTAGTTTACGTTTAGATCGCCTGAACTCCTGGATTTGCTTTTTAAGCTCATCGTTAGGTATCACATCCTCTAACTTGAGTGATACTCGATTGAATGGATCAGTTTTATCAGACAATAAATGAGACTTGATGGTGGATCTGTCGATGGTCACCTTTGACGACGGCAAGATCACAGGATCTTCCATAATCGTATACATTAGCGGGTCCAAAAACTCATCGGGAATATCACCAAGTTCCTCTTCTCCTTCCTCTTCTTGCCTCTTAGTATCTTGTACCTGATCAGCAAATGCGTTCAGCGATGATATATCTTGAGACGACTTGACTGAGTACTTTGACAAGATCTGTGAAGCACGTGTAAATATCTCACGCCGATAAGATCGGCCGTCCCTAGCGATAGCCAAGATAAACGATTGCTGATCGGAAAGATTCAGATACACGTCGGTTATATCCGACAGTAATGCTTTTGGGTTAAAGTGATATTTTTGTGGATCTCTGACCTTGAGACCAGTGCACTTCGGACCAACTAAAGCTTCCAGATTATAGTCGAGCATAGCGGCCAACCGATCGACAATCTCGGGCGTTACAAACGCAGCAGGAACTGCTCGTGTAAAGAGCTTCAGCATAGAAACTGTTTCATTGGCCAGTGACATATAGGAACTCGCTTGTCGTTCTGCCGCGACTAACGAATTTTGCTTCTCAGCTCGCTCTTGCTCTGATAATCCGCGGTTACCAGTGACTAATTCAATCTGCAAATTGTGGATATCAGACAGTTTTGAAAGAGATTCATCAAGCAAATATGTCACGTCGTTCAAAAGTAATGCAACAAATCGCACAAAAAAATCAACGTCAACTTTACTTTCACGCTCGAGCTTGTCTCTGTATACTGGATTGTTCCATATGCATTTAATGATCTGTGAAATAAAGTACCTAATATTGAATTTATCGTAAAATTGTGAACTAGCACCCGTCGATTCAATCTCAATATAGAATGACATGAGCGATCTAAATAAATGCTCTAACGCCAATGGGTGTGAGTTGAGAGTGTCGCCGATATAGCCAAATGGAGCAGGTCGTTGTCTAAACGTAGCAAAAAACAAAACTTCAACAATCTTCGACTTCAAATATGGATTCTTTATGTAATGCGATGTGCGAAGAAAAGTGGTTGCGAATACAGCCAGCTCCACATGTTGTTGTTCAAAGAGAAACTCAGGATAATTCTTCGAATAGTAAATCAAAAACTCCGTAATATTGTCCACAACATACTCAGGGAGTGTCTTAAATTCTAATGAATTAGGTTCTTCTATGGGAAGCGAAATCAGGTGCTGAGGGTGTTGGTGTCTCGGATCTGCCAGCCTTACTAGCCACGTTGCCACTGTCATTAAAAACGCGTAAGACTTCAAAGCGGAGGTCTTATTTCTTAATACGCAAAAAAATGCATGCTTGAACGCTTGCGCTTGTGCAAATTGATTCTGCACTCGGTTGAGTGTTTCATTTAAAAGTGGAGCTTGCGGAGAATTAGCCCATCTAGGCTGCTCGGCTCGCAGTTGAGTTAAATGCTTTGACAAGTCCTTAATATCGTTTTCCAACTGGCGTTCGTTACGCATTGTACCTCCAAGCCCATAGTGATGAGCTGCGACATTCAAAAAGAAAACTTCTGAGATAAAATTTGGAGTCTTGCTCAACCGTTCGGATACATAACTTTCATATCCATTTTGATCAGCGTCAAGTTTGGACTCTTCTTTAATGTCTACTCTTGCACTCTCTTTGAAATAAAAAGGATCGATTTTGTCGATCTTACTGTACGTGGATTCCACGAATGGTTCACATAAATAAGTGAGGACAGCTGTGAGATTAATCATGAAAGCATCACTTGAGACAGTACCAGGTTCAATGTGAATCGCATGACGTTTGTGATTCGCGTTCACTGCCTTTGCAAAAAACTGAAGCATTTTTTCGCGTGATTCTGGAGAAGCGCGAATAATTTTATCGACAATGTATAACAACTGCTGCTGTACCGTGGCAAGTTCCGCTTGTAAGGAACTCTCAGCCGATGCAAAGTCTGATTGTGGTCTTCCCGTATCATCCGCAAAATATATCTGCGCAACTTTGGGCTCGATTGGCGAGATCTTAAAGAAAGGGCCTAGGATAGTGTATAGTTCGATCTGTGGAGCTGTGATTTGGTCTGGAATAAAATCGGGGAGGGTTGTTAGTACGGACACAACGGACTTATGAGTGACAAGTTGTTGTATAGCCTATATGTGTTAGTAGAATGTACAAACGCCATAAATCAGGTTTACGCACGTGAAAGTATGGTTGGTAATTGTCTGCCATTGTCATTTGGCGCAATCGAACACTCAGATTCACCAATGTCGGACCGATGAATTCAGATATTGTCTCATCCTCGGTCGCTCGGTTGATCATTGAATCCAAGAAATCAAAAGAAACAGCTTTAGCAGACTCTGGTGGCTCCAGTAAGCCCGCCGCAAGATCCGGGCTCTCCTGCCCAAACATATCAGGCATCGTGACTGCCAATACAGCATATCCAGATGTTAATCGGCTCGCCTCATTGAGTGCAGCAATTTTATTGCGTGCTTCAGGATCATTTGCTCGAATAGTCCGTCGCACATCATTGACTCGTAGATAAGATCGTCGGAGATAGTCAAATGCCGAGTCTATAGGGAACTCCGTCAATCGAGCTAAAAGCGCCCTGTCCAGAACCGATACCGACAACAATGAAGCTAAATTAAATTAGAAATTTGCGGGAAAAATCATTTGTTCTACATCAACAGGTACCTTGTCCTTCGCTAGTTAATTCCTTCGCAACATCTTCTAAGTAAATGGTCCCTGATCGCTGGTTCGAATGCTGCGAAATTAAAAACATGCTTTTAAATTAATTGTATCAATAAATACCTGTAAAGTAAATAAAAAGATTTGGGCAAAGGACAAGTCAATCCAGGTAGGTAGATCAACTGGCAATTTGGGTTTGACCGTGGAACCTGAAGCAGACCCGGGCCCAGACAACGGCTTTAATAATTCTGACGAATGATCTACCCTTTTCGTAACCAGTGCAGCAAGTGAAGCCTCATCAGGAACATGAGACTCGACATTCTTTTGCGGACTCGATGTATCGCTCTTGCTTGTTGGCGACGGTCGTGGTGGCAGTGTAGACCGTCCGGTCTGCGTACCCTGAAGTTTGGCAAGCCTCTTTTGCCTGATCTAGCATTGACATTAGTATACGTATAATTGAACGCTTCCGAAAGACTATCTCGTCGTGATATCGAACTTACCGTCTCTACGTCATCCGCTGGAGAGTCGGACATGGTCGAACTGGATATATCCACAGCCGAATGCAGACTTGTTGGCTCGATCTATACAAACGATAGTCACACTCAGTATGGCCCAGATCCTATCTTCGGTAGAAAACTCCCAGCAAATCTAAGATCGCTAAATGAACTGCGATGGATCTTGGTTGATCTTGCAACTAGTTCATGCTTCTTCGCGCTCCTTTTGTGACCAATATTCTATTGCGCCCTATTCTATTACCGTCTCATTAATTAAGCCGTCAGTAGAATAGGTCCGGGTTTAGGGCAACTGAGTTTTGTCTACAGAAAGAGGAAGATGGGTGTCAAAACAAAGACAGTAAAAATATTCAAGTCCATTAGTCATTAGATTATAACGATGTCCCATGTTGCTTGAAAGCTGCAAGTAAATCTAAAATTTCCAATAAAAATATGTATATTGGCGCAAAGCTTTTGCATTTTGAACTCCTTTCTCAATAATCAGCGCTCACCGATGTGAGGTTTCGCATGTCCCAACCGAATTCTTAGCTTTAATACAAGACTTTTATGTATAGCTGACCGCAAGACATCTCGACTCCTAAGCCTGTTTATTGTCTTGCGAAAAAAGAATTTGAATCATAGCTATGTTTCTTAATTGAAGAGAATTTTGAAATCTCGACGTTTCATTGCATGAACCTGGTGGGCCCAGTTGGTTGCGGACATCCTTCAGTTATCATCAGTAGAGCCAAGAGCTCGACGGTTGTATAGTCAATACTGCGCAAGTCTTATTCAGAGAACTTCTTGTGGCGATCGCTAAGCGCTACGACATGCCAGAATCTGCTATTGATAATGCCGAAGTCTCAGATAAAGGTGAATCTACAGACTTGGCGGCCGCCGGCGTCTCAAAGCCTATTGGTCGAAAAATCATGCAACGTGAAGTACCGCCCGCTACTTCTGCAGATAATATAGTCGATAGTAAACGACATGAAATTGACGGTACACCTGAGCCTGAATTTGAAAAGTCGGCAATTGAAATTGAAACTAATACATCGACAGCAAGCGGCCGAATAACAGGAACGCTGGAAGAAAGGGCAGCGGCGTATGAAGAAGTCCGAAAGCGCATATTTAAGGACTTTCCAGAACTTTCAGAATCTGACGAGGATGTATCTAATAGCCCTCGCGACGAAGTACCTGAGACAGATGATGCCTATACTGAGGGCGACGATTTCCTTAGACGATCACAGTATGTCTCCGTAGGCGCAGGATACTATCAAGTGAGCCAGAGGCCAATGTCCATGCAAACGCCAAATGAATATCAATGTCATACGCCATTTAATTCTCGACCTGCGTATTTGCCTGTGAATGTAAACTGTTCTGTTCGTTTTCCTTCTGGTATTGCTACTTCTCAATACGCACCTGCTTTGTATTCTAACATTCCTGTACGACAAGGATCTCAAATGTATGGAAACGTCAGCAATTATTCGACTCAACAGAACGTTAATATCGGGTATTCTCCTAATGCCGGACCTTCGTTTTATAATCAACAGCGGCAAAGCCAAGTGCAACATTATGGACAACAACCACTACAGCAACAACAACAACAACAGCAGCTGCAGGCGGGGAATATGCCTACAACATACTATTCCTATGGTATGTCTAATTTAGCTACAACTGGGGAGCTTCGAGGGTCGTTTCAAGCAGACAGTCATATAAGTATGAGTCGTGGAACTTTTTCCAGACAACCGCAAAACGCGCAGATGGTGCCCATGACTCAGGCTAGAGTTAGTGCCGGTAGCGGAGCATTTCAGCAATATAATAGTCATGGTCATCCACATCTCAGCTATGCTACTCCTGCTATAACAATGCATACAAACGCGGTGATTTATCAACAGCAGAGTCGCAATGGGCAGTATTATAAACCAGCAACGAGCAAGTCTGTTCAGGGACACCTGGGAAAAGGTGCTTAATAATTTTGATTTCTTTGTCATTATATGATATGATACAATCCAGACTGAATGCATGTGAGCCAACTGGGATTGATCGTGTTAATGACATTCCTGAGAGATTACTTCGGTTCGGCATTGTAGAGTTGGATCAAAGTTGGGGAGCGAATTATTGCCTTTAGCTATGCAATCACGCCATGTATAAAAATGCTTTTCTTTTGTGTATGTATTTAGAAAATGAATGAATTATTATAACAGTTTACGTTAATACCACCTTCTCATACCTTTCGTCCCACACACAACCACTCGAGGTTTGTTGCGCACCGAGATGAGCCCATCTGCGGTGTCGAGCGATAAATCGGTGAATCGAGCTCTGGCCATGGGCCAAGTCCGAGGCGCCGACTTCCCACCCCGTAACGTAATATAAGAGTCCAAGATAATTAGTTAACTCATCAAGCTTGACTCGGTTGCAACTCACTTATTGCTGTTGCCCCAACTTGAGTCATGGTATTTGCATTGGCGTTCCATGGCGTTTATCTGGACTTTCCGGTTCTTCTATTCTATCAGATATAGAGGCATTGTCTTAGTTTTCAAGTCCGGCTCAGGCAGAGCTGAGCATATTTAGCTTTAAAACCAGGAAAGTAAAGAACAGAACAGCCCAAACAACACTCAGCGGGTCAAAAAGAATTTTATCAAGGAGGCCGTTTCTGTTTAAGTCGAAATAGTCAAACACTACACTAGCTGCTCTCGAAGTGCGCCTGTCCAGGTCATATCTGTTCAAATAATACCCAAACACGACGCGACTCTCTATGGGGGACAGTTTAAGGGCCAAGGTAGAGACAGTCTTTTATAGCAAATAATGAACGAGGATATTTCATTAGAACAAGACAGAGCGATCCACAGCAAGTAGGTCGTAACGCTTGGGAAACCGCAATTGGTTCAGACTCGACGACCTCGGTATATGCCGAAGATTTGCCAGTGCCCGCAAATATCGAAAAGAAAGATGACAGAAAAAAAGGCAGCTCAGGTGAGACTACACATCGAAGGACTCGTACAGGTTGCTTGACACGTCGTAAGCGGTAAGTGCTGCAGGAAGCCCTTTTGTTCGATATTATGAAATAGTTTATGTTGACGAGTCGAACAGGAGAATTAAATGTGATGAATGCAAACCAAAGTGTGGTGATTGTATAAAGTCACGATGAGAATGTGAAGGATATGGCGTTCGATCGGAGCCATACGCCTAGCCAAGATGCATTTTCAAACTACTCATATCGCGATGCGTCTTCGGGAAGTCCAAGTTATTCGCTGGCATATTCGCCAAATTCATTGTACGACTATTTACCGTCTTCTAACAATATTTCTGGTTATACCATTATACCGCAGTACGTTCCGCAGCCACAGGACCAATATTACGCTCCAGCCACAATCTCATACAGCCGCCGCAAACTACTCAGGTATCTACAACTCTATCACTCTCAATGGTTTCTACGCGGCAACCGGTCATCAAGGTAATTTAAAGCTTTATCATTAACTATGTAATCTATTAACTCTTAGTCCAATCTGCACTGAACTTCGACACAATCGCCAGTAGCGAGCATGAGGTGTAGAGGTGTACATGCAGTCGCAAGTGGCCTCGATGAATCAATCGCCAATACCACCAGACACCATTACAGATGAGGAATTAGAAATACATAGCGATGATTCAGGAATACCTACATCCGATTACTTGATTTCCACCCTCTTTGCGCCAATCTTTCAGTCTCGTGGACAAGCGGCGCCAATGGCTCAGTTTTTGGTGAGCTTGCCTCCTTTCGTCCAGATTCTTACAGGTAACCAATGGGGGATTCTTAGTCATTTTATACATGTACTATCGCATCAAATGAGTCTATATGAGCGAATTTCGCCTCAGTTAGACGTGCTATTCAAAACTGGCCGCATCAATCCGGGCGAGACTAATATCTGGGCTTATGATATTCCTATGATGTCCCTTACTTGTCCTTCTCTTTTGCATGCAATTTTAGCTATTTCGGCGCTCCATATAAGTGGACTGGTTGGTATCTCTGCGGAGTTAATGTCGGCACATCAATACACAGCTCTGCTACACTATCATATTGCCGTCAGGAGATTCGATAAGGTCTTATGGCTATCATACATCAGTAGATATACCACTTTTTGCTGTTAGTTTGGTATTAGCCCATTACGAAACGACGAGTGGCGAACACGATAAGCGGACGCGTCATTTAACGGGGGCCGCGAAGATTACCACAGACTTTGACGTTAGCGGTTTTGAGCTTGACCTTAGTCTTAAGTTAGCTTTGGATCAGGAGCCTTGCATACAGATGGGTCGCCGACCGAAAGTACAAAGTGGCAAGGTGACATGCGAAGGCGATATGCTAATGCTGTTCTTAGATTGGACCTGCTCTATTTCTTTTGAGAATGCAGACAACGCAAGGTCTGGCGTTCGATACGCCACCCTTTCTAAACGTTAACTTCTGGGCTACCGTTCCGGCCAGATGTGGACCTACCAACGCACTATATCACTGGGATATGTTGATGAAGCGCGCAACCCATATATTGGATTATATTACTCGCGAGTCAGACAGGAAGCGCGGTGGACATCAGTTGTCTTACGAAAATTCGCTGAATGAGCATGAAAGTTTCTTTGAGTTAATTGGGTAACCTTCAGTATCCATTTGAGCGACACATAAGTCCGATTAAAACTAACGAGACGCCAGTCATCGCGACACCGGAAAAATTGATATTTCGTCCACTTATTCACTACGCAAACCCACAAGCTGCTACGGTTATGATGCATATACATCTTTTCAGAGAAATGTTGATTAGAAACCACCTGAGCTTCCAAATCCGGCGTTTAGGGATGGGCTAACCAATATTCCCCGGACAGCGCCACAGGCTGCCATATACTGCATTTCTGTGCTGCGTCTTCTTGTGGCTCTCGTTATAGCAGCCTCTTCCTCAGCACACACTTTTGATCCATCTTCAGACATATTGTTCAATCCGGATAATGAAAATCTCCGTAACGAAGGTGACAACAACAAGCTTGATTCCATATATCTTGACCCTTACGTTGTTGCGCGACGAAGACAAACTGCAATCAGGGTGGCGATTAGCGTGCCATTATTATATGCTGGTGCTCAAATGCGCGACGATGATTAGCAAAACTGGGTGCAAGCTACGCTGTATGAAACGGTATTGCGGACAGAATGGAAAACGGCCTCGAAGATTAGTGATCGTATGGCAGATGATGAAAGCAGGTCCAAAAGTCGAAGTGCAATAAAGCAGTGTGCCATCTTGATATTATTGACTTAATTTGGAATCTTACATGACATTTAATCAAATTCTTGTTTTCAATTCCCAAGGGTTATTTTTCTTTTTTTTGCGATATCCTATTGTACATAACAACGATACAAATCCCTCTAGACTTTAAATACTCTATACAAGCCCTTGGGACCTTCATAAAATTCATGCTTTAGGCAACAACCTTTTCAATCTTTTGGAATGGCAAGGCAAAGAATATCCAGTACGGTTGCCTTTTTGCTGAGTATTGTGACCCCAACCAGTGTTGCCGTGAGAAACACCTATCGGTCCCTGTAATTTAAATGTTAGTTGTAGGCCGCAAAATAAATAATATAGAAAATATACCCTTTTAAAACCTCCGGATCCTCGCTTGATAAAACGCTTCGCAGTAGCCTTATTAGTTTTCAGCTTGTAGTGACTGAACCGTGCGAGAGTTGTGGATTGTCCCGACAACCTCAGCCAATTGCAGTTCATCACCGTTGTCCGCCAATTATTCCACACAGGAGATCCCGCGCTCAAAAGAGATATAAAAGACCCAATTCTCATCATTATAAACTCTTCTTCTGTTTAACTTGTGTAATGTAAGATGGCACATAAGATTGATACGGGTTTTTCGAACTCGGAATCGCATCATATCCACGGTCGGCCGGGTTACGAAAAATCTCCCAGCCTTCCAGGCATCACTTAATACAAAGTGGCTTGTCTAAACAAAGCTCTCTAACCAAAGACTGAACATAACTCACCTACATATAGTTATGTGGATGGCTATAATCGGTTTCTATTATTTCAAATTTGTGACAGTCGTGACTCGTTCATGCTTGAAAGTCTATGGGTGAAAATTTAGCACTACTGTGTAAGGAAAGCCTGTCTGATGACTAGAATGAAAAGTACCTTGTTTATTCGCAGTTCATATTTAGCGTTACTGTAAAAGTCGTAAACATCTTCATAATCTTGATAGTGACTATAAAAGGATGGAATTAAATATGTACATCAAAAGGATTAAAATGAGTAGCACCGTTAGTAAAGGCCAACATAGATTAACCAAACCAAAAGTAGCACGTTTTCACAGCTAAGGTAAATCTTCATATTGCGTTTACTTTTGATCCGTATTCTTGCTCATCTCTTCAATTTCTTCTTTTGTCCTGCCGCCAACCTCGAAAGGCGCCTCTTCACGAGCTTTGTCAAGCATGTTCGTAATTCCCCGCGCAGACAGTGCAGCCTAAAACTTTTAGACAATGTAATTATATAGCATTATTATATTCTTACTCCTAAGCATTCTTTGTATTGTTCCCATAGCTCCTCGCATTCATTTGAGTTCTAGCCGATTAGCTCATATTGCTGACGGAAGTTCCGGTACTTGTCTTACACTTTTGGCTTTTAAAAACTCTAGGATAAGCAGTCAGAAATATATCCATTTTCCTTAAGCATTAAAGCTGTTGAGCAACCACTTACTTTCACTGTACCAATCGTTAAAACAGTCATCATACTTCTTCTTCACCTCGTTACACTCGGGAGCAAAGCTTGCTGACATGGAGCTTCCCATCTATTTTTCGCCTACAGTAAGTAAAGGTTAAAACTTAAAAGCTGCCTCGCTAGTACCTTTAATTGAAGGCGATAGATACAATGACAATAATCGATGGCTGAAATAATAGATCAAGTTGCTTTTCGGTCCTCACTCGGGCGTTCAGCTAGTAGGGGCTCAATGAGATCTGGCTTGGGAGTTAGTTGGCTTCGCGATTTTAATTATACATTATAATGTTACATCTTTCTCGTTGATTCGCGACTATCTATTCTATTTACAACCGTGCAACAGTCCACGAGTCTTTCTATACTATGTCGCTTGCCTCAAAGGTAACTCTGGGTGTGGTTTCTTCTTTGTGCGTGGGGATAATTTATGGTGTGCACTATATACAAGAGCAAGAGCAGCTGGTAAGTATATTTGTAGTTGCCGATCATCACTAGCTAATTGTTCTAGACAATGTATCAAGGTGTTGTCAAGGATGTTGAGCGCCAGCGAATAAAAAAAGAACGAGCTGACGAGTTACTTTTACAACAGCAATTGCGGAAAGAATACGAAGCCATACAGCCAGTTGGAACCAACGATTCCACTTGATTGTTCTCTCATGGACATATTCGTCCTGTTTCTACTTTAAAAGCATGGTTGGACTATCAGCGTTTAAATTTTCTGATACAGAGATGTGTATAGATCTTGAAAAAACACCGTTCATGTCATGACTAAATAACCTAATGATACAAATTTGCGGATAAACCGCCATTAATCAAAATCGAAAATTAAACGATCTACCGCCCGACTGAGCATGTTTATAGTACCTTTGACCACTACTTTGTTTGAAATATTGTTGACCGCCGCCTCCAAATCCATTAGAACCGAAGTGGAAGAATGGATTTTGGCCGAACCCTTGTGATGGACCTCCTTTTCCCGGACGAGAGTTATCATTGGGGTCATCGCCGTTGTCAAAACGCTGCTTGAGTTCTGGGGTGGATAAAACCTCGTATGCTTCGTTGATTTCGGCCATTTTCTTCTCCACCTGTTCTTGCTTAAGATCACCACGATATTTGTCGGGATGAAACTCTTTTGTTTTCTGTCTATAAGCTTTCTTAATTTCTTTGTCGTTCGCACTCCGAGAGACACCAAGGATTTTATAATAGTCCTTCGAGTTGGCCCGATTTTGTAGTATTTCTGCTTCTCTGAGCAAGCTAGAAATCCGGTTATCGTTACCTCCACTCAAATCATTTGCTTCTTTAAGTATTTTAATAGCTTGGCCAAAGTCGTCTTCCAACAGCAACACCTTTGCTTGAAAGAGCTTGGCCAAAATGGAGTTGGGTCGTGCGTCGCCAAGTTTTTTGCAAAATTTCTTGCCTTCATCCCATTTACTCAAGTCATAAAAGCTCTCACAAATTCCATCGAGCAATTCAAGCTCAAGCTCAGATGAAGTATGTCCGCCACCAATATGTAAGTCTTCGATAACTCGTGTTGAAAACTTCCGCACTACAGTCAAAAGATCGCCATCAGCATTGTCCTTCGGAACAACCATTTGGTTAAATTTGGGCCAGTTGCGATTAGCCTTAAGATCCATAGCTTGCGACATCAACTTGTTAACCTTTTTAAGTTGACGAAAACTTGCCTTGCAGGCTTTCGCATCTGGATCAAAATGCAGACATTTCTTTGTTTGCTCCAATGCCGCACTTCGGTCATTCAACATATAGAATAAGACATCTGATATGTCGGCATATACATCCGATCTCAAATGGTCTAAATTGATAATATATGACATATCGTTGACTGCTTCCCGTAACTGTCCAGCAGCTAAACGACATTTTGCCCTCTGTGCCCTCAAACTAATGACCGACGACGCCAGAGTAATAGCGTTCGAGCCATGGTCAATACACGCTTGGATGTCATTTCTCAAAGCTGCATCTGCGGTCAATTTTGCTTCTCTTTCCGCGATATCAACGTTTCGGACCTAAATAGTTAGTCACTGAAGAGTAAAACCAGAGAGAGACAATCGAACCTACTTCCAGTGAACTTTCCAACGAAGAATGCTTGAAATCTGCCCGTGCAAGTTCCCATTGACCCATGCGAAGATGCAATCTACCGCGCTGCAAAAGAGCAGCATCAAAATCAGGTTTACTTTCAAGCACCTTATCGAAGTCTGCCAATGCCGGATTCAACCGTCCGACCGAGAGGAATGCGACTCCACGCTTGAAGACAGACAAATAATTCTGCGGGTCAGTCTTGATTGCGGCATCGTAGAACTTAATTGAGTCTTGGATGCGCCCTTGTCCTCTGAGAGAGTCTGCCTCGTTCACGAGAGCGGACGCAGGCAGACTGAAATCCACATCGACTGCGACCGCCACCCCGAGCAGATACGAGGCTACCGAGAGCACGACGACAGCGACAGGCAGCCGTAGTGCGTATACCATAGCAAACAATCAAGCGCAGCTACCGTGTTTCTTGCCAAAACAGAAAATCAAGAGAGAATTGTTCACCCAAATGCGTTGAACCGATTATTAATAGCCAGTTTATTACGACGTGGCCCCCTTCAACAGGTTTGTTTTCCTAAATGTAGTGCTAGTGATCAATTATGCATAATAATTTTGAGCGTCTCGGCCATTGGGAAAACTCCAGGAAAACGCCCTAAAGCCCTAAATGGGTTTGTTGCGCGTGAAAGAAAACGCGTCGTCGTCGTCGGTCGTGCTTTTTTTTTTTTTTTCCTTTTTTTACGACGCGTGCGCACTGCAAAACACACGTGAGCGGACGACCAGGTTTAAGGTAACGGACTTAGTGATTATGTAATATGATTGTCAGCAATATTATTGTATGAATTGGTTGACCGACCTCCTCCTCCCAATCCTTCCTACAGCTAAATACAGCGATATATATAGTTCCTAGTTTCCCACTAAGTCCGTCTTTCCGATCTTCTCTTCCGTTCCTCCGATCCTCTCTTCCGCTTGGTCGGCGTGTGTTAAGATTGGTGCCTACTCGCCCGAATCTCTTACGTGTCCTATAGTATGTCAGCTCCGCTGATCAAGCAGCCTATCGCATAGGTGCTCAGTTCCCTACGCGGAACAAACATCCGAGGTTCCATCGGAATATACCTCTAGGATCTCACATCCTGAGAATCATAACAAGACCACCTTGTATGTTCACC